>CM060963.1:141427643-141577643 GCA_030765045.1 Tenodera sinensis
AAAATGGCTTAAAATTTACCAAATATAGAATTAAATATAGGGAAAATGTTTTGTTTTATGCAGAATTTACCAAAAAATTTATTTTCAAGTACGTAATTACGAAATAAAAAACGTGTGTTTTAGATTTTATTTATTAAAATTACTCATTTCACATACTTATTTTACTTCAATTTTAGACAGTAAAGCAATGTTGAAGTGCTGAATCAATTTATCAATGAGTGAAACAATCAATTTAAAATAATTAAATTTTATAAGGAGGAAGCATTTTCAGTTTTCTATCTCTTGATATATAATAAACAGCCAGGAATTTTCATTTTAAGTGTGTTGCTTCTATAAACGCACAGTGAATAACCATATCGTACTTTTCCATGTTTTCAGGGGTCATTGTTTATCTCCTGTCGGATAAAATGTTATCAGCAGAGAAGCTTCTCTCCACGTCACACGAAGAAACTGGAGCTATTTTACAATACGAATCAGATTTGCAGAGAAATGATCACACTGTTACCATTTAGCACTTTAGACACGGACACAAACGTAGAGTACCCTGGATTCGTGTTTAGCACAGCTTTGAATTTTTCACCTACCTTTCCTTTCCACATGTCCTGCAAACGAGAGTGATGAATTATGATCATTAGAGCCCGGATTTTTATGTAATATCAAGGTGCCAAATATGTACATATTTATGTAACAAAAACATCAAAATATGTATCGAAATTTGTAATATCAACAAAATATATAAAATTATGAAATAATCTATAATTCTATATGCTAAAATTACCACCTCAAATCTAAATGCAGACTGCAAAATACCCAGAATTTTGTAATTTGATGGGTCTGTAGGTACGTAAATTAATTACAATGAGTTAAAGTTTACTAAATATAGAATTAGTTATAGGAAAAATGTTTTGTTTTATGCAGAATTTTCCTAAAACTTATTTTCAAGTAGGTTATTACGAAATAAAAAATGTGTTTTGGATTATATTTATTAAAAGTACTCATTTCACATAATTATTTTACTTAAATTTTAGACGGTAAAGCAATGTTGAAATAAGGAACCAATTTATCGATGAATGAAGCAATACATTTAAAATAATTAAATTTTATAATGAGGATGCATTTTCAGTTGTCTATCTCTTCACGTCATTGTTTGTATTCTATCGGATAAAATGTTCTTATAAGCAGAGAAGCTTCTCTCCACGTCACACGAAGTAACAGGAGCATATTTCAGCATAGGAATCTGATTTGCAGAGAAATGTTTTGGCAAATCAACAGTCACCATTTAGCACTTTAGATACGTATGTTGTTCCAATTGAGATTTCATGGAACAGTCAATTCTTTTACCGCATGCTCGACAAACTATTACTTTTCCGTCGGTTGTAAATTTCACCCATGAATTCAATTTGCAGGATAGCGAGGAAAACTTTAGCGCTCGTGTGAAAAATAGCAGAGCTGTTAAGGCATCGGCTTTTAACATTTTTAGGAAATTTAATGAAAATAATCATTCAGAGCTGAAAAAATAAAGCACTTAAACATTTTCTGAGTTTTCAAAGCGATTATTGGTGCTCCATTTTACAAGACGTCAAAAAATAAAACTTCCTAGATGTGTTATATTTTCCGTGTCGCGTACGTTGCTTAATTTAAGGGTATTTTATTACGATTAACCCAGTATTACTACAGATACATGTGTCCTGCATGTCTTCACCTGCTTTCACCAAGCTATGACTCAAAAACAAACCTCTGTAATACATGGTTACCTCTAGCGGCGGCCGATAAGGGGGCGGGGGGTGCTCTGGGGGACTGCAGCCCCCCAGAGGAAATTTTAATTTTGTTTCCTTTATTACCTAAATTGAATACAAGTAGATTACATCCGTGGATATATTGTACTTCGTTAAAACTTGTTCATATCAGACGGCGCGGCAAGTTCGTATGTGAAGCCGCTTCTCCCCCAGAGGACTGCCACTTCAAATCGCTAACATGCTTATTGCCTCCATTTCCGTCTCTGCTAGCCGCGCCACACGTTTCGGCTACACTGGACTCAATGGACTGCAATTTTTACAGTCCCAAAGGCGGTGCAGGTAAAATTTCGTGCGCATTTTCGTGAAATCAGACTCTTTGTGAATACTTTCACAGCTATTCAAATATATTTGTGTTTCCTGACGATAAAGTATAACCAAATGTGACTTTAGATATATATGGTACGTTCGTAGCAATGAGTAATTCAGTTCCCTTCATTTTCGTCCCTTGACACTGCAAGAGAAATGTGACACTAAAGTGCGCGGAAGGCCAACAACAGTGTCAAACATTATTCAAACTGCAACAAGCCGCCAAAAATAATATAGTAGGTGTTTCATTCCTGACATTTACATGAAGTATGAATGTGGCGGTGAAGTCGGCAATTTCCTTTTCGGTTTTCCGTGCCTTTTATTTGGTATTAAAGACAACTCAGCCAAAATTGCATGGGTCCAAATAGGGGTTTCAGACTTGAGACTATGTTAAAAACACCATACACATGAAATGTCCAAAAACCATGTTAATAGTATGCTTAATTTTGCTACACTTGGGTTAGTAAATATACAGATATATTTAATCCAAGTCTATAAGGAATCAATAGATCATATCCAAAAAGTGAGGGACACTCTTTAATCAATTGCATGAAATTTTGTGATTATCGAGAGCTATCCCTAAAAGAACATGAAAGGCATGAGGAGTCGCAAAACCAAGGGGACTTCATGGGTTGATCAAATATAATGTAGAAATTGATTCTCTACTAAAGCGTCATCTTAATTTTGAAGGAACTTCTAAGACAATATAAAAATGACTCACTTCAGTGTATTCTTGAAGTCTGTAATTGTTACAAGCAGTAGGCTATGTGTGTATCATGGCCACTACACATATTGTTGACATGTTCCAGCTCGCAATAGTCTTAAGGTAATGTAAAGCCTTTGGTAGTCCTGTTGAGCTATTCTAGAGATTTTTCATTCTCAATGTGCAACATGCCGATGCAATTGCAGAAGTAATTTCTGAGCTTAGCAATATATTAAAAGATAAGAAGTAGCTTATATGGCAGTTTTGATTATTGTTGTTGTTGTAGTGTTTAACGCCCGCTTTTACTACTACGGCACCGCAGGCGGTGAGACTGATGACACATGGAATGAAGATGGAGTACCGGTGGAATGAGATGGCGGGGGAAACCGGAGCACCCGGAGAAAACCCGCCCTGACGCATCTTCGTCCACCACGAATACCACATGCGGGTCCCTGGGATCGAACCCGGGCCGCCTAGGTGGTAGGCGAGCGCGCTAACCGCTCGGCCACAGCGCCGCCGCAAAGTTTTGATGGTGCAGTGGTAATGAGCAGGGCTAACAATGGAGTGCAAGTTAGACGAGTACCCTAATACGCACTTTGTGCGTTACTTAGCGCATCAATTAAATCTGATAATGGAGACAGCTGCCAGGCAAAACACAAAAGCTGGAATGTTCATTTAAAATATTTTTGCCATACCCGCTTTCTTTCCCCGCTCTCCACAGTGATTATCAGTATTAGATTTGGCATTGAAGGAATGTTTACAAATTTTGTCAGAATCAGAGGGTTCAAGTAGTGTGACAATAAATAAGGCATCTGTTATATTCGGGCATCTTGAAAATAATGAGTTTTGTTTCTAGTTTAATTTTTTTTTTCTATTTAATTATGCCTCATGTAGGTATGCTGTACAATCAACTACAGAATCGTCACATAGATGCTGCCAAAGTTCATGTGTACATATCTACTTTCAGTGCTTAGAAGAACAAAGAAACACAGTAACAGAGAGGGATGGCTTGGGCGATAACGTCTGTGGTCCGCATTCGGGAGATCGTGGATTTGATCCCCGTGGCCGGACTCTCTGACCTTGGGTTTTTCCGAAGGTTTTCTCGAGTCACCAGGCGAATGCTGGGAAGGATTTCCATATCCTCCGAATTTTGTATACTTCCATTTTGTTATATTAATAATTTCATTTCACCCTTCATCTCATTAAGTTTCTTTCAGGGTTGGAAGCGTTGGCGAGCATCGCGGCAGCAGCATGGCAGGGGGATCAGTGCGTTCTGGAAATCTCGTCCCCAGGATGCAAGGCGAGCCATTGGCTTCCGCCCCCTCCCATGGGATGGTACAAGCCCGAGGGGGGAAGGGAGCTAAGCAGCCTCCGCCGGGGTGCTTCTAGCTGGGAAAATACAGGAACACTGCCACCTGCTCTGTCGTGGCAACGTTTTGGCTGCCCTAAGGGTCCATTTACCTCACCCCTCCTCCCGGGGATGCTCCGTCAAGGGTATAGCCGCAAAAGATAGATCCTCGATCAAAAGGCTCCTCCGCAAGTTGTCATTGAGTCAACACAGTAGACCTCTACGATTTGGCAGCAGAAAGCCCACACAAAAGAAAGTGTGTTTCAAACACACAGACCAAAGCAGTAGCAGTCAAGGAAGCATGTGATGTTACGTTGTGTCAATCGGATGTCCTCTTATAGTTTAGAAAACACCTTTCTGTAGATATCTCACCTAATACAAGAAACACAATTTGAGCAATTTAGTTCAATATTTGTAGAAAATGTGTTCGGTGAATGCGTTAAAATGTTTCCAGTGTTTCTGTAAATACAGAACGTTGAATCGTCTATTCAAGAGAATGATTAAAGAAATTTGGTGGTGCTGCAAAATTTCTTCAATGTCTTAGAGCATATAATCTTTTTTCCAGTTTTTCTTAAATGTTAAAACTTTTGAAAACATCCGTTAACAGCAAGTGAATCTGAATGCTGTTTTGCTACACTGAAAAAAATTAAAACATTCCTTAGGAACACTATTGGAGAAGATAGCAAGCGCAGATAATCTATCTTGTCCATGGAAAAGTAAATGATAGAAAACATCCCTAAGTTCAAAGAGACGATGGTTAATAAGTTTGCTACAAAGAAAGATAGCCGTAAGCAATTCATCTTTAACTAATTAAGGTAAACTAAAATTCCAATAATCAGTGCAGCCCCCCCCCCCCGCTCTAGGTATAGACAACATGAGCCGCCACTGGTTACCTGAATGAATGAATGAATGAATGAATGAATGAATGAATGAATGAATGAATGAATGAATGAATTAATGAATTAATGAATTAATGAAGGGGAAATGCATGCGCAAAACGAAGAAGGCTGGGTAAAGGAATAAAGTGACAGCATTAGCACATAAGAGGCAAGGTTGGGCATCGCTGTGAATGCAGAGAACATAACGAAAAGGTCTACCTGCTTTAGGGCAGTGTGGAAACTGCACATCAAATTAGTCTATCTTCTAGGCGAACAGCTGGAAAATCCATACAAAATGTATACAACTTATTTTTAGGCCACATGTTTCCCTTTCAGTTAAGAAAATGACTATAGCAATATAAACAATTCCTCTTGTGTTAAACTGTTCATTGCTGTCATTGTCTTCCCCTTTTTTAGGTTAAGGCTGGTTTACTGCACAATAAAGGCTTGTCGAAATGGCATGTAAATGTAATAGGAAACTTAAGTATTTAAGTTTATTTAAGTATCCTTAACACGTATTTAAAAGACATAAAGGGACTAAGAGGTTGAACTTGAAATAAGCTTTCAAATGGCGAAATAAATATGAACTGTAATACTGTCCCAGTAAACCATAACTGAGCTATGTGAAGGTATTCTTAAAATCTTAATTTCGTAAAGCCTGATTACAACTCTTCTGGGTGCAGGTACTAATTAATTAAACATTATGTTTTTCATACTGAAGCTCAAAAGGGTACTTGAGATCATATTGTGACAAAAACGGTTAAAGTTCAGTCCAATTAGTTTTTGCATCACTTTATTTTCCTCCAAAACTTTTGCACAAATACACTTTTCTCTTTTTTGACTTTAACACAGTCTATAGTCTTTCGTGATATTATAACTCATAAGCGTTTTATTCTCGTAACATTGACTTAGCCCTTTTACAGTCTTTCTTCACCTTTCTGTCTTTCATACACTAACTCTGACTGTACAGTCACTCAACACTCATTAAACCTTCACTTCGATGCGACGTATCTTAACACAATGGCGGTAGCATACACACAGCTGTCTCGCACTCACTGACACACTGATCGACTCATGTATGTAACTATAACTCCTCTCTTTGCCTGGTCTCCTTATATAGCAAAGATGACGTAGCACGGAACTTTCTCGAACTTTTTCAAACACGTCGGTTGTCGGACGCTTCTTGAATGATCAAACAATGCTCTGTTATGCACCGCGCTCATTGTGTTACTACGTACACACTAACAGTCTCGCGAGGCAGCCTGACTTTGAGCTCCTTTGTTTTCTCGTCAGCGTGGAATGTAGTGTGAAGTAGCTTAGCCGTGAACGTCCTTTGATGTGCGCCGCGCCCGGCGCCACAACATCCTGATATCGAATTTTGGGTGATGCAATAGTTTTCCTATCTTAGGTAAGCGTTAGAAAAGGCAAGGAAATGTGATATTGTAACTATTTGGTGCAGTAATGTTTAATGATTCCTACTCAGATATAGTTATGAGCAGGCATTAAATAAGTCCTCAACTTCCGTTTTCATCACTGCTTCACAGAACACTGCTCTTGTGCTTAGTGATAGCATTTCTCAAAACCAGGGTAATATTCTTCAACTTTGGTTACTCAGGGATTTATTCGTTAATTCGATTTAGAAAGACTTTTCCAAATTAATTGCAGTGTCATTTATATTACTCTTCCAAATATTTTGTAGATTTTAACACACAATTTGTAAACTAACTGTACAAGCATTTCAAAAGTTTCAGTTCATTTTCCAGATGTCGCCACTGAGTTTAATAAAAGTAGATACGGTGAGTAACACTGATATTTAAATTTGGAACAATGCTATGAAATCGTTCGGGTCAGTTATCTTTATGTAACTAGCCAAGAGGAATGGAACAGATAGCCTTAAATATCTATGCCTTATTTAGATGCGTGGACGGGTAAATACACGGGCGACAAAGAGAAAACTGAGAGTGTTATCGCCCACTGCGCAGTACTGATAGTGCAAAACATTTATTTTATGGCCTTATCAGAACTCAACTTCTCCGACTCCGGAGGCTGAGATTATTAAGATATGGACTTGTGGGCGGCTTTATTGTTTACTAAAATAAAGATGTAAATGGTTTCAATTAATATTCCATAAAATTAACCTAGTGATTTTAACTTTTAAAGGGAAGTAAGGGAAGGCTAAGCTATTAATTAAATAATACACGTGAACGCTGATGTGGAAAAAAATGTTTTTCCATAACTGACATTAAGTCAAAAAAGAATGAAAAAAAAAAGAAAGAAACAAGCTAAAACCTCAAACTGATGAACATGTAAATACATTTACGAAATCCTGTACATGTAATTATTCATGAAGTACTATAGTGACAACAAAATCCTCCGATAGTGATGACTAAAAATACTGCAGATAACCCGCGTAAAAATCCCGTCAGTGATTTCAATGACAGCTATTAATTTATTTTTATTGTGTTTTTGTTCTTAATTCATTTTACTCAAGTGCAACATCGTATTTATCATCATTATCATGAGCTTCATCGCTTCATCATCTTGGTCATCTGGCCCCCCATAAAGGTATGTTATTGTAAATTTTTATGATAATTACATTTATATTTTTGTAGCGGAATGCAGTGGAATTTTGTCTTACTTGAAGGGAGATTCAATTACTCGTTTTCTTTGGCAAAACTAGGTTGATTTGCGCAATTCATACTTCTTTCCACTCTTCTTCTAATTGAAAACAGTCATCCTATTATCCAAAATAAATCAAATCTCGCCCTACTTGACTTCTTGAATTCGATAACCAACTATTTACCAATAAATACAGAATGAAGGGCGATGTGTGTAACAATCTTATTTATATTAGCTAAGATAAACCTTTGTACAAATTTTCTTATTGCTCATTTCCTTGTAGGTGCAAGGGAAATATGGAAATTCAGTAGGCTTTGAGCGATAGTTAAATCTTTTAAAGGAGTATCTCCGAAATGGCTCACTGCACAAAAAATGCATTTGGACATAACTTGTGTTTTAACGGATCTAAATTTTTACTCTCTACTACGTACAGTAGAGCAAGTATTGTATTCCACCCAAAAATTTGATATCGAGATTTCACCGGAAATATATGTTTTGAGGCCCCCTGAATCCAAAAAAAAACAATTTTTAGCAAAAGGTCTACGTGTGCGTGTGTGTGTCTATGTCAGACTGTGGACAGCATAAGCCAAAAACGAAAAGTCGGTTAAAACCCAATGTAGATATTTAAGTTTAATGTCTTTCAAAGATGCAACACAAAGACTTTTAATAAAATTGCTTCGCCCTAAACTATCCTTTACATGGAACATTTTTCGAAAATTTTTATTTTTTGAAAATGGCTTTAACGATTTTGATTAAAATGTCATATGTTTGAGATATTTTTATGACAAATGAAATGTATATTTTGAATTTTCTGGCTATGGCCTATGTAGTCCTGTTTGTTCTGGGTGACTTTTGAATAATTCTTAACCGTAAGAGATAGACAAAATCTTACTATACAAAAAATGTAGATCTCGCTAAAACACACAATTTATCTCTGAATAAAGCTTCTGTAGAGTGAGCTTTAAAAGATTTCACTATGGTTCAAAGCGATATTCTAATATTCCCCTTACCCCTACAAGGAAATAAGCAATAAGATAAATCCTGTAAATGGTTACCTCAAGTAACACGAAGGAGATATAGGAATAAGAGTTTGAAAGAATGGTTAGCACCAGAGTAGAGAAAGTCACATCAGATTTTTTCATTGACAGAATACGTAAATTTAATATTATCGAAATCGGAGACGTGAAGGTCAAATTTTGTGCGATTTGACATGGAACGCCTCAAATTAATGCGGTCCTGACCGATCGATTTCAAATGTGCTTAAAAGCGATAGCCTGAAGTCAGTAGATCAGTATGTCACGTGTAAAAAAAAAAAAAAAAAAAAAAAAATAGCAACTCCTACTGGATAAAATTCTGGCATACTCTCCTGCAATTTGTTTAAAGGCAAAAGTCAATCCATTATCCCGTAACATCTTTCAGACAAAAACATGAATTTGCCAATAAATGTACAACAAATCTTATAAAGTATTTGTAGACAAACTTTGCTGTGTGGCATTTTGAGATGAAGACCAATCCCATCAGAAGTCTACGTCTGTGACCCTTTCCACCCTTGTAGGACACAAATCGTCATGTTTCAGATGGCTGGATTTGTGAAGCTAGCACGCACGACCCAGGTAAGCACCAAAAACTGCTGGAAATTGACGAAGGCTGTGTAATAATCTGCAAGTAGGAGCCATGGCTATCGATTTTAATATCGCTGTAGGCGCAGATAGTCAGCTGAAGGCTAACCGTTGGCATTTGAATCGGATATTGCTTTTACAGGAAGCCTCTGAATGCAATGTTAAAATATTTTGCCTTCAAGTAACTGTTGGTCTTAAAAAGGTGTGCCTTTATGCTGCGGCGAGTGCTGTGGAACATTAAGAGTGATAGCAAAACTAACAAGTGATGCGATAAAAGTGACAAGTCTGTTAGACAACAACGTGAGGAGGGTTCTTGGAGATCACAAAACCGGGACACACAGCATCTACAGGCCCGCTGGATGGAGAAGTTACTCAAGAACAATCCACTGAAATCGACGCACCCTTTGGCCATATGAATGTGAGGCTCAGCGCTTCAGAGTCGTTCTCCGTTGTCTAGGTGTAAATAGTAGCTTCTGGTTCCCGAGGACGCGGATCAGACCCGGCGGAGAGCGATGAATCTTTTCGGACGTCTTTCTTGTCTGGTCTTGTCTGTCACAGTGGGGATTCTGGCACGTCTGCCGATGGCTTAATGTGCGTCAGACCCCGAGGGGAAGGATGATATGAAAGTACACTACAGGTGGCCAGAACGCATCACAGGCAAAACTACTACGGTGGGTTCCTAATAGGTGGAGCCAGTTCTTCAGTCCGACTGAGTTCCACGTGGCTTCAGAGAGCGCGCCACCACCCAGGTATGATCAATCAGTCTCCCTGCCGGGCGGCCAGCCGACCTACAATACCTCCCCTAGGCCGAATGCCGTACTTCCAGAGCACAACCTTCACCGCAGCGCTTCCTACCGACGACCTCGCCTACTCTTATGTATAACCTGAAAATACCGGATAGAGACAAAATGAGTGAATAAAATGAGAGGGAGTGAGTCGGGGGATGTCGGGGAATATCCTTCCCAACATTCGCCTGAGTGACTCGGGAAAAAGAAACCAAAAACCCAAGGTCAGGAAAGTCTGTCTCGAGAATCGAACTTGTGATCTCCCGAATGTGAACCACAGACGTTAGCGCCTGAGCCATACTGCTCTATTTTGTCAAGCATAGAAATCTCTAGCATTCCTTCCTTCGGGGAAGAAGTAAAACTGTTAGATTCCTGTAGTAGACGTAAAAGAGTCTCAAGCCTGATAAAGAGACCTGTTAGCAAAGTTAAACGGTCTTTCAAGCCCGATATAGAACGAAACTCTGAGAGTCATATCAATTAAGAGCATCAGTACATAAAGCTCAATTTGTGTTTCAGTACTTCAAATATATCTGATGGATCCCCCTCAACGGATGCATGCTATAGATGGACAAGCGGCTTAGTATCCAACTTCGGTATCGTTTCTTCGATACCGAAACTCAAATTGTTAGAAAAATGCCTCAGTTGGCCCGCGACGATTTTATGGATCAGCAAACTGTTACTGAATCTCGTTTCGTCCGAGTCTGGAGCAGGTTCCTGGGTCAAGCCATTAATCTAACGACATAATGATGAGCAGCATTTTGAGCAACCAATCTTAATTCATCTCTATAGTCAGGCGGAGTGAAGCTTTGACTTAAATTTTCCACAAATTTCTGGTGTAGTGGTTGGAAAAATCCACAGATTTCCATACACGTGTGGAATTGCCACCATAGAAGACAGGGCAAATAATGTACGAATCACGGATGAACCACTCCCCGAGCGAAAGCTTTACTTAGTATGTATCTGAAGAAAAACGCAGAGCGTTATGATGTCATAATTTTAACAATGGAGCTGAATTTAGGAAGCGTGAAAAGAAACAAGAAATGTATATTATGAGAACCACTAAATAATAGAAATAGAATGGATAGGAACATTTTAAAGAAATGTTTTTAGCCCAAATATATTAAGAGAACAAAAGGAAGACACCAAGAGTAGTATATGATATTTGATAGAGCTATATGACGACATTGTATAATGCTTTAAGTTATAGTTTAATATTGATACATTATGTATATGTGTGTATAACTGACAAAACGATAAGTGCTAAAATGTAAGCATATGCCACATTGTAAATAACAAAGCAGATGCTGAAATTTAATTTTAATTTTTAAGCATTTTAAACATTTTATAAGAAGTAAACTTAAAAATCCATGGATTATCCGTGCGGGTTCGTGGCGTCAGGGGTTACCCTCCGGTGTACGTATGTTGAGTGTGAAGCTATACAGCAGACTCGCCTCTGTTTTCACAGGAGTGCCAGTTAAAGAAGGCACGTGGTCATTGCTGGCGCTAACAATGTACCTTATCGCAATGTGAACTTAAACAGTGAACACTAGGTTTGTAAATTGAACGAATCTATGATTTGCCGATCTTGTTGTTCTATTCGCCAGAACACCGGAAGAACTACAAATGCTAGACTATGTATACATAGCATATCTGCAGGTCTCTCGTTAAGCAAACTAAAATCGCACATCTTGTCTAACGGACCAGCAACACCAATATATAATGAATGGAATATCCCTCGCATACGTAAACCAGTATACATACCTGGGGTAACTAATATCCTTTCAGGACAAAATGGACATGGAAATACAAAGGAGAATTTTGGGGTCTTAAGTTCCTACTCTTAGACAAAACGTTAAGAAGAGGTCATCAGTAGAACAAAATCTAAATATACCAACGGAAGATGGAACGCAAACTCCTGGGGGTATCTCTGAGAGACAGAATCTCTACTGTAAGATTAAACTAGTTATCACACGGAAAAGAACTGACAATTAACCACAAGATTAAAATGGAAATGGAAAGCCCACGTGACGAGACTACAAGACAGCTGGTGCACATACAAGGCAACATACACGGTGGAACCCCCGTATAGGAAAACGACTACAAGGAACACCGAGATCCAGATGCACAAAACTCCCCATAAATAATTTATAAAAAAGCAACTAGGCATGTGTAAACAGCATAACTCAAGTCGATTTTCTACCAATGTTTCCTTTATTAGTAGGACATTATTAAAAATGACCGGAAGAACATTTCAGAATAATGTAACCCATAAAGTGCGATATATGCATGTGCACGTTTACCTTGAAAAAGTAACCCTGTTGATTTTTGTTGAGATATAGTAGGTTAGTAATATTTTGCATGACGAATGAACTGTATAAGTTGGATTTTCCGCAAGTCGGCTGTGAAGTTCTCTTCATTTTCTCCGAAATGTACACAAATGCAAGTCCTTAAGATATAGACAATATCCAAACATAGAACTCACTACTCAGTTTTGATGTCCAATAAAAATAAATTCTAACGTGTTCACATTACGTGTTCGTATTACTTTCTCAACTCAGTCTTTAGAACTTTTCTTAAAAAGCTTATTCTTCTGTATACTTCCCATTAATGAAGATAAACCTTTGCATAAATTATTTCATTGCACGTTTCCTTGAAAATTAAATAGAAATAGGGAAGTACAACAGGCTCGAGCAATAGTCAGATCTTTCACATGCTGGTCGTTTTGTGATGGCTTTGAAATTTCTTTCCCTTTGCACGTAGAAGTAAACTTCAGAGAAAGGTTTGCGTGTTGTGCGTGAACAACACTACTAAAAACCGAGCATCCAAAAATAGAGAGGGAAGGTTTTCAAGAAATTTCCCTGGCCCGAAACAACCATTTTACGAGATTTGACCCGTTATTTTATTTTTTTTTTATTTTTTTTAATTTTAATTATTTATTTATTTATTTTTTGTGTATCACAATTTAATGTATTGGAGTGAAAAATGAATTCTTTATTTTAAATAAAAAAATAAAAGTTGTGAGTTGTTATTCTTATTAACATTTTTAAAACCCCAAAACCATACGATACAGAAACTTCTTTATCTGATTACCCTCCCCTTATGTAGGACTTACACCCCCTAGGACTTACAAGTCAGTGCCTAGGGTCAGACGCCCGTCGGGGAGCAGAGGAACCTATGGACCGGACAGAGTGAAGACCTGGAAGCAGGTGGTCAGGCAAGCACCAGGTATGATAGGAAGAGGATAATATGAAATGCAGGCGAAATGGATGAATGGATTGTCACAGAAAAAAATATGCAGATCTTTAAAGCTATGCAACGTAAGTCAAGTGGTAGTTTTCTGGTGTCATTAACCATTTCAAACATATTCACTGTTGGTCATTTAAATATACTAAGCAATACAGTTCAAGCATCATGATCTTCCTTTGGATATGCAAAGAGTGTGCAATATGAAGGCTAGCATGCAATTGCACTTTTATGCTTGATCATGTCTCAGCTTGCTGTGTGATATGCTATACTCTCAATAAAATGCATATTAAATATTTTGTGGCAGCGTTTATCATGACAAAGTAAATAAAAATGCAAATTCCTCTACGAATAATTTACGGTATGAACCTAACACTAAACATTGTTTTTGAGTTACAATGTTGGGAAGAGATAAGTTCACTAACAGTTACTGTTCACCGAGCGGGATGGCCATATCTGTAGCCCGCATTCGAGAGATCGGGGGTTCGATTCCCGCGGTGATCTTCCTGATCTCGGGTTTTCCGGGGGTTTTGTCTAGTCACTCAGGCGAATGCTGGGAAGGATATGCCCCAATTCACTCTTTCATTTTATTTCCGCTCTATGCTGTCTTTCCAGGTTGTAAGAGTCAGCGGGATCGCCGGTAAGATGCGCTGCGGTGGTGCTTGCACAGTGTTCGGTTGAGGGGAGATGCTGTGGTCGGCTGGCTGGCTGTCCGCTAGGGGGAACTAATTGATCAGCTGGACCTGACTGGTGGTGCGCTCTCTGTAGCGACCTGGAACTCCGACGGGCTGAAAATCTGCGTGCACCTATTAGGGACTCGCCGTAGTAGTTCTGCCTGTGATGCGTCCTGGCCGCCTTTAGGGTACTTTCATCTCATCCTTCCAGGGTCTGACGCACAATAAGCCATCGGCTGACGTGTTTGAATCCCCACATGATAGAAAGACAAGGCAGTTACTATTCACATTTGAATGTTAATGCAACTGTTATTCAGACTTTAATTTGTATAATTTCTAGGTTATATGCATAGACATATGCTGGTTATTTATCAACATTATGATTTTGTCCCATTTTATCATTCATAGTTCTAGAAACATAGATTGACTAATGTATGATCTCATAACTCCATTTAGCGGAATAAATTAATTGTTTCGTGAGAGGTTAGCTCGTTTGCACCCACACAGGGTCGCTGGCTTCAGGTCGAGAGCAGAGCTCCAGTTTGACTTGCATTTTGAGAACCGGAATTACAAATTCAAAATTCTAGCAATGGTCCCGCCATGTGCCTGCTACGATAAACATCCAGATGACGTCTCCATCCACATTTCAATACTTCATTTGCAACCATTAGTTACTATTTAAGTGAAAGCAATATAAAAGTTGTGGTTTTATCATTCAAATTGGCTACATATTTCGAAGGTAGTGAGTGTTGGTAAAGATTAGGTGTGATAATATTGTGATAATTTTTAAATCGCTGTAAATACCAGACATTCTCACGTGGAACGTACCGATGTATCAAGGACGCGGACGCAAAGCAAAGGGCGTCGAAGCTAACCACATGTCGGGCCGGCGAACGGGCAAAGGCGCTCAAGGTAAGGTTACCTCGCGCATTGTTGTGTACGTGACTAACAATTAAGCGTAACATGTGAAACCGAAATTATAATGTCAATACATTTGATAATGGAAAGAAACAAAAGGAGATTCTAGTCAATAGTTAAGGGGAAAATGTTATAAAGCTGAATATGTTAAAGTCTCAAGAATGGAAGCCTAGGTAGATTTAAATGAGTGATAAGGTTACAATTGTTGTTTGTACTAAGTCAGTGATTCCACGGGCTGATTCCTATCTTACCATGACGAGCTCTAAAGTTAGCCAATGGAAATCGCTTCCTTCGTGTTGCTCGCGCAAAAACAAATGCAACGCAACACACACTCGTCTTGAATCGAGTCGAGATAACGCAGTGCAACTTGGGAGTTGTACGTAAGCTAGCACGTATACATAATTCGGCGGTTGCTAAAGGGTGACAAAGTTAGTGTTATAACGTTGTAGTTGAAGTTACAAAGTTACATTCTATAAATATATCGTCGGCAGTTCTCTACAAATCTGGAAATTTACAAATAAAGTGATATGTTGGTTGATTCTTCGTTTGGTTCCATTCCTACCATAACTCACGCACACCCTGCAGATTAGGACCTCTTGCTAGAGCTAGTCCGGACACCAAACACGAGATCTTAAACGTCTTAAAGGCGACGTCTTCGACGGAGAGGAACGTTTGCGTCACATGAAACAGGGGTTTCCTCCGGAGCCTTCGAGAAAGATCAACATTGGCTGTTTGAAGGAAAGGTCCTTGTGACAGCAGAGAGAGGGTTACAGTTATGGACACGAATCAGTGTGTCAGTGAATGTGAGACAGCTGTGTGTGTGTGTGTGTGTGTGTGTGTGTGTGTGTGTGTGTGTGTGTGTGTGTGTGTGTGTGTGTGTGTGTGTGTGTGTGGGGATGGGGATGGGGGGTGGTACGTCGTATCGAAGTTAAGAAGAGGTAATGAGTGTCGAGTGACTGCAACGTCGCAATTAGTGTATGAGAGACAGAGAAAGTGAAGTAAGACACTGAAAGGACTTAGTGAAGGTTACAACAAGCAAAAGTTGTGAGTTGTGATAGCACGAAGGATTGTAGATTGCGTTAACGACGAGAACAAAACTGTGTATTTGCGACAAAAGTTTAGAAGACTATAAAGTGACAGAAAAGTAACCGGACTGATTTTGTCACTTTGTTACAATATGATATTGCACTCATTACTGTGCACTATATTGTGAGCACTTATATAGAAATTTTACATCTCATTTCGTAACTCAGCACAGCAATAATGCTTTAAATTTCACGAGAATTCCATGTTAATATTTCAAATGTATAGGAAACCGATGTGTACAGTGCACAAAACTTCATATGAAAGAAGGTTACGACTTGCAGTATATTATAAAATGTATTACACAAAATTAGAATTGCAATTCAATTTATTAATGCTTTCAATTATACCTATTTATGATGTTATTTAAGTTCTTATTATTTAAAGCTGTATCATGTTGTTATTATTATTATTATTATTATTATTATTATTATTATTATTATTATTATTATTATTATTATTATTATTATTATTATTATTATTATTATTATTATTATTATTATTATTATTATTATTATTATTATTATTATTATTATTATTATTATTATTATTATTATTATTATTATTATTATTATTATTATTATTATTATTATTATTATTATTATTATTATTATTATTATTATTATTATTATTATTATTATTATTATTATTATTATTATTATTATTATTATTATTATTATTATTATTAATATTAATATTATTAGTAGTATTACTATTACTATTATTATTATTATCATCATCATCATCATTATCATCATCATCTTCATCATGTTCGTTATTAAACTTCGTAAACGAGAAGTACACAACTATCATAGCTAAAGCTGAAGGAAGCATTTTACTGACCAATGCAAGCCAGCTCTTCACGATCCTTCTGGCCTTATGTTTAGTACGTACATTCACAAAATGCTAACATGCTCACACCTTCTTCGCAGTAGGTTAGGACATGCAGCCAGCGGGCTGGGACACTACTAATGTTTACAAAAGCTTTTGAATTTTGAGTCGCAACTTGGATATATTAAGGTGCGTTTGCACGCGCGTAGGTACCCTTGGTCTTATTTACATGCCTAGAACGTGAAGACACCAAATTCGTTATCAGTGGAAACAAATTGTATTTCTTCAGTACTTCCCTTCAGAATATTTCTTCAAATCCCTAAAAATTGAGAAGGTCCTTTCTGCAGTTATTCCTCTGAGTCATCAAACACAAATCTTCTCGGACTTAAACCTCAGACAGCTTTATTGCAAACATGACCTGCTTGCTATATAAAGGTCGTGTCAGTAAGTCGCTTTTATGAAAAGAATCTTGTGTGTGACGTCATCGTGAATGTCAATCGAATCTTAGCCCCTCGCAGAGTGTCAACAGCGCTAACCACTCTACCACTTTGTCTCAGTTCATCTCTAATCCCTGTTTTAATATTCGCCCTCTGCTTCACACTCTTCTTGACGCCTTAAAGCAGATGTGTTTACATTGAGAAGGTACGAGTATAAGGGCTCAGGAAATGACGATCTCACAGTGAGCGCTCGCGGCAGCTTCTGCATTTAGCCATAATTAAATGTCTGATTTTACGTGTCCCAGAAACAGACTTTCTTTCTCGCCTTTACTGCGTAACGTCACGAATGCATATCATATCAGTTTAGTTCCTGTGGGGAATCATATGCACTTTACAACCCGGTGATTCCACAAAACAGGAGTGTTAATCTTGATTCCTGCATATTAACACTTTATTTATGGCTGCTTTGACAAGTAGATCTTATCGCCACCGTAAATGTTACGTTTGGATACAATGCATTGAAACTTACGTGTTTTGATAATGCATTAAAAATAAATATTTTAATACAAACTAACCTCTACAATGTAGAATATCATGAGATCCTGTTTATGCAGCACATATTTTTGATATGACTAAAGCTAGGTGTGAATAAGATGAATCTCATCTAATTTTCTCAAAGATACGTTCACGGTCAGTTTTCATGATGATGCAGTACAGACAGTCGTGGTTCCTGCATATTTGTATCAGAAGGAAAGAAATTGCATAAAATTATACTAGCCTGCACACATTGCAGACCTAACACCAAAATTCTTTAACTTCTTATGAATGTGATTATTGGTAGAACTCCACTTGCCGCCACTTCACTGTTGTAAAGTGTTCCAGAATTTATCACGCTATTTTGGATATTTTTCCATTTGTAGCAACAGTTCTTTCTCGAATGATATGAGTACTAAGGAAGATAGTGTCCTGATTCATAGTATTTTGGCAGTAGCTTTTATCCTCTTAAATGCTCAAAACTTTCTTTCAGCACTTGAGACCGACACAGGCATTGTGTCCAAACAAGTCAAATATTAGGGAATTATTATTTTGTTGTTTAACGACGCTGTCAATTGCCAGGATCACATCAGCGTCGCCGGTGTGCCGGAATTTTGTCCCGCAGGAGTTCTTTTACATGTCAGAAAATCTACGGACATGGAACTGTCGTTTTTAAGCACACTTAAAAACAATCAGTCTGGGCCGGGTTTGAACCCGCGACCTTGGGATCAGTAGGCCAGCGTCTAACCAACTGAGCCACCCAGACCGACTCACATATTAGGGGAGCATTTGTCATTTTGTATCGTCCCTAACAAAATGAGGCAGTAACTCTTGAAGTGTCGAATAGTTCTGCTGTAAATCAATATTATCGCAAAATACTATTAGTTGATTTTAAGGCGTTCACTGTCAAAACATTCAGGAAAAAATATTCAATACCTACTCATGAAAATGTAGCAGCAGGCAAGGTCTTGGATGAAGGTTAAAATACTGTAGCATCTCGAAATTTAAGAAATAACAATTCCTTTAAATTGCCCTCTCTTTTGTGTTGCCCGAGCATCAATGATATTGTAACAAAATCTCATGTCTAGTTACCTTTTATCTCTCTACATTTCCATTAACTACAATGGTTAAATTTGACCTCAATAAAAACAAGTATAACCAATAAAATTCTCACTTGACCGTTGCTACTGTGTTTACAATCATTTGAACAACGCTACATAACTCAAAACGCTTAACCATACGAACTTCCGACCATTTTACTGCGCATTCACATGTAGTCACTCGTGCCGATTCGCTTAGTTCCGACAATACCTGGCATATTCTTTATAACCTTCCAGGCCACTGCTTTCTAAAGGCACCTCTATCACGTGTTGCATAGCGGACTTATACTTTTCAGTGTTGGAGGCCAACGAGACAATATTAAAATGCAACTGATAGAAATGAGATTGTGTATCTTTAATCTCAAAGCGTCTTTTCTTGATTTTAGGAGATACATCTCCAGTGTCGTTGGCAGCTCTTAAAATGTTCATAAGCTGTATCACTTCCTTATTTGTTCAGCATTTCTATAATTTTCTTTGCATGGTTAACATAATCTTGTCTTGTCTGTCACAGTGGGGATTCCGGCACATCAACCAATGGCTTGTTGTGCGTCAGACCCTAGGAGGAAGGATGATGTGAAACTGCCCTACAGGATGCTAGAAGTCATCACAGGCGGAACTATAACCACGATGGGCCTCTAACAGGTGCAGGCAAGTTCTTCAGCCCGACGGAGATTAAGGTCACCATAGAGAGCCCGCCTCTAACCAGGTTCGGCTGAGCAATGCCCCCCTAGAAGGGTGGCCGGCCGGCCACAGCGCCTCCCCTCAGCCGATCACTGTATTTCCAGCGCGCAGACACCACCACAGCGCAGCCCGCCAGCGGATACACTGACTCTTACAACCTAGAACAGGGGAAGACAGGTACCGCTGCTGTGACGTCAGCCCACTCAGCACACGTGCTCGCAAGTCGGCCAGTTGAACGTGTGACGGCACAGCGGGCAAGAGAAAAGGCGTGCGGGACATCGCAGTTTTAATGCTGTTTAATTACGGAATAGTCACAGATTACAAATAACTACATTTCGGCTTTATGACATGTATATAAATTCTAGTTTATGTGAACAGTCATATTATAACGCAAATAGAACAGAAATTATAACTATTTTGCCTGAGCTATTGGAGATCTATACAGAACAATTAGGTGGACATTTTCCGACATTTGTCGTTTCACTCTCCTTTAACTAGTTTGCCAATGTTAGGGCGTAATGTACAGCACATTAGTAACAGAAAACTGCATGTTAGATTGTGATCTGAAAATATGCTTCGGGATTTTGACTTAGAAAGCTTCATAACAGAAAATAATTATTTGTTCGCACACATACGAGGAACCAAACATACATAATATCCTTGCAACAAGGGCATATAACCTCAGAAATCTGGTTTCAAGAACATTCTTATAAAAATCAGCCAAGTCTTCCTTGTGTTTATAGTTGTCCTTCAGCAAATCGTCGCACTGTAAATTTATCAATTGCATTTTCTACCTGCTAGAAGCATTGTTATCATCCAATAAATACGGGGTCGCAAACATCTGAGACGTAGTTGACAATGTTTCTACATCTTGGTCTCAAACTAGTGCGAATCACGGGAAACTGAACACAAACAGAAAACTACTGCACACAACGCTACACAACGTCAAATTTAAAAAAAAAATAAAAATAAAAATAAATAAATAAATAAAAAATAAATAAAAGAACACAAAATACAAAACAAAATTCGCACTAATGTCTTTAAGATCCCTCACACAACAAATAAACACCCTCAGACTAGGTTGAAGAGGGTTCTCCCTAAACAGCACGGGCAAGTTGTAAACATGCCCAAATAAAATTTTTCATATTCATTCAGTTTCGTGCATGTAGCACCGGTGATCTAGGCTACACAGCAAAACACCGCTCTTGCCTGACGTCACACGAACGTACAAGCTGGCTCTTCGTTTAAATACGTCACACGGCCCCAAGTTGTCTTCTCCTGACCTAGAGAATGAAATGAAAGGAAGTGAAACGGGGGGCGTAAGGTAAATATCCTTTCAAGTATTCATCCGAGTGACCTGGGAAAACCCCTGAAAAACCCAGGGTCGGAAAGTTCGGCCACGGGAATTGAATCCCCGACCTTCCGAATGCGGGCCACAGACGTTACCGTCCAAGCCATCCTACTTGATGAATGAAATTATTATTGGGAAACCTAAAATTTACTCCGAGAAGCTTTTAACATGATTAACTTTTACGGTGTTGGTGAATACTGCCCGGTGACACACACACACACACACACACACACACACACACACACACACACACACACACACACACACACACACACACACACACACACACATATAGGATGTAAGTGAAATGATCCGTCAGACTTTAACAGCGAATTTCTCATGTTGTGAATAACGAGAAAGTTATGTTGAAAAGTGTATACTTTTCTAGAAAAAAATATTTTTATCAAAAAAATTTATCACCACTTGGCTGAATTATTATTGATTAAAGGTTCTTGATTTATGGCTATATTGATAGAAAATTAAATAAAGGACAACTTTTTCCTTTCGCCTATTTCAATAGATTCAACGGTTTTTTGTGTAAATTAGAAGAAATAATATAGGATGGAGTAAAGCTATGGAAGTTAATACAAAATTTCGAATGTTCCCAGTTGAAAGTTGAAAAAAAGAAGAAAACAAGCACAATTTGGACAGAAGAAAGAAGAAAAATTACAGTGACAGGATGAAGAAATATTGGAAAGACAGAAAGGAAAAAGCAAAGAAGTGAATATAAATGTAGTGGATTGCTCAAAGTAGACCGCAGATATCCCGAAACGATTATAATATTAATAGTAATAATAGTATCAATAATAATTACAAACAATAATGAATAATGATAGTTATAATAATGATAATAGCAAGAGAAAGACTAATAATAATTGATAAAATTAACAGTAGTAAACTAGTAAGAGTACAACAATAATAAAAGCAATAACGACGTAATTCTAAGAGTAGCAATAATAATTACTAAAATAATAATAATAATAATAATAATAATAATAATAATAATAATAATAATAATAATAATAATAATAATAATAATAATAATAATAATAATAATAATAATAATAATAATAATAATAATAATAATAATAATAATAATAATAATAATAATAATAATAATAATAATAATAATAATAATAATAATAATAATAATAATAATAATAATAATAATAATAATAATAATAATAATAATAATAATAATAATAATAATAATAATAATAATAATAATAATAATAATAATAATAATAATAATAATAATAATAATAATAATAATAATAATAATAATAATAATAATAATAATAATAATAATAGTAACAATAACGATGATATGCCACAACAACATTCATAAGAAACGAAGAAATGCCAATGAAACATTACGCGACCTCATGCTTGCACTTTACAACCTGCAATTCAAATGTTAGACAATAGCACCATATAAAGGAGTGAGTTTATCCCTTGGATAATGAAGATCCTGTAAGTAAGGTGAGACGTTTTCGGCTGTTTGCACTGTTATCCTGTATATTACCACACACTAATCCAATTGCCTTTTGCTGAAAGGCAGAAACGCCACTGCTCTGTCTTGTGCCGTGGAGTTGGGCAACTTGTTTAATGCATGAAGGGTTATCTACTTTCGGCGGGGCCGGCTGGAGTGGGCCACCTTGTGTATATATATAGTCATTTTAGTATGTTTGTATTGTATGGTATTAGCTAATGCTTTTATTATTATTATTATTATTATTATTATTATTATTATTATTATTATTATTATTATTATTATTATTATTATTATTATTATTATTATTATTATTATTATTATTATTATTATTATTATTATTATTATTATTATTATTATTATTATTATTATTATTATTATTATTATTATTATTATTATTATTATTATTATTATTATTATTATTATTATTATTATTATTATTATTATTATTATTATTATTATTATTATTATTATTATTTAAAAGTAAGTCAGTGATAAATGGGAATATTCACTAAATGTCAATTCCCAAAGTCTACAGTTCCGGCCATCATGATTGGCGAAAACGAAGTTTTAATCCAAGGCTGGGCAACTGCTGCACAGAGAGCGCAGATTGTGCACGACCTTGGCTGATAACTGCATGTTTAGCAGATAAAAAATGAAGGTCGCTCTATGTATCGCGCGAATCTTCCATACCTGGATATTTTGTTTCATAGTAAGCGTCGTATTTCAGGATTATAATCAGGGCATTAACCATTCTCGTTTTTCCGTACCAGGGATCCACCATTTTAAACCAACATGTGCTTTCAGGTCACAAACACTAATATTTGTTTTGTTTCTCCATTCCCATTTCAGTGTTTCGTGCGACTAAATTGGCCTTTATCCACACATCATTAAAGTCAATTGACTGTTTCCACCTGAATCTATAAGAGCAAATAGTGTCCTATGCTGCCATGAACTGCAGCAACGCCAAGATACGGCGTACATAGAGAACAGCGGAAGTGCAGTCACGAGGCCACAACCCTGAACTTCAACTTCACGATAAGAACAAAAAAAGGCAGTACTAACATAAAATATTGCCGTGTGTCGACATTTCGGCGGCCCTGACCGCAGTCTGCGTGACGCCTTTGTGCCGATATTATCAGTTCACGGATCCGAATTTGCATTCATAACGTGCTCTCATAATTACCTTGAATTTCGCCCCGAGCAACACGCCATACCTCCTTTGGCCCAGATTCTCTCATGTTTCGGAACAGCGTTTCCATAACATCATTTGATTAGTCTATGTTACATCGCCAGCTCGAATAAATCTTGAGGGCACAAGCTTCACTTGGATAATCTAGAACACGGCATACTAATATAGGCCGCTTATATATGCCAAACAGTGTACGTACATTGTTTATGAAAAGTTATTCCTATGACAAGGTAGTCTGTTGTTTCTTTTCAGCTTTCAGTTCTTTTTCTTTATTTGAGCTACACAAACACGTATGTATCTCTGAGAAAGGTTTAAACCAATGTTCAGAAACGGTAAGACAATTAAAGCCAAAGCTTATTCTTCAGAAAGATTACGTAACATCTTGCAAATATTTTTCGTTGGACAATTAAAATAACCATAAGATTTGAAGCTTTCACGGTCATGATTACTAATTAGAGGTTCTCTTATTATTATCCGCCGTGTAATATCTATAACATTGATCTTTCGGCCATATTTAGCTGCATGACCATCACCAAGAAATTAATAATTAATAAATACATAGCCATCTCAAACTCATGGCCTTCATCAGGAACCGCATAAGTCATAAACGGTTATCATGGCCTTCCATTAAGTACTCCTGTTCAAGCTGTGTTCTATCGTACGCCGTTGTCCCTATTATAGCTGTCGCAAAATTTAATGGCGGCTGACTCAACACAAAATCCAATCACGCCTTGCAGTATCGTATAATTAAACACACTGTGAAATCGGGTTATGCAGCTGGTGACGTAAATATCATTTGCGCCCACAAAATGTATCTGTAAAACGGGAAAACGAATAGTAATAGTCAATTATCAGACGCCTTTAAATTTTGCGGCTAGCAAAATAACAGAAACCACTCCACGGACAATCACAACACAGAGGAAGATATAAAACATAAAGAAAAGGTATTCATCCCCTTCTACAACACAGTCTCGAATAAAATTGCGCGGATACTCAAAAAACATAAAATTAAAACGATATTCCTTCCACCCAAATAGCTGAGACAATGTATGGGATCGGTTAAGGATAATCTTTGTTTTAGAACACCTGATGTTTACAAAATTCGTTGCCAATATGGAAAGACATACACCCTAAGACAAAGAAAATGAGCAGTCTCTGGAAGCGTATATTTGTCTGTAAGTCCAACCACTCAGTCATGCGCTCACACTGAATAGTTGAAGCCCAATATGAGAAATGACAACAACGATGCTAAAGACACGCATTGCGTGACACCATTGCAAACGACATGGACTTACACAAATATACGCTTCCAGAGTCACCCCTTTTTTTGGGGGGGGGGGGGTCTTAGGGTGTATATAGGAGAGACGATTGAAGAGAGAGGTGAGGAACACAAACGCAATCTACGACTGGTACAACCAGAAAAATCAGCAATAGCACAGCATAGTCTCGATAATGATCACAGTAACCGAAATTACGTCAGACTAGTAAAAGAGGCAATTGAAATTAAATTAGGTCTAAATATTTTAATAGGGACAACGGCCTACGACTGAGCTCAGATTGGACAGGAATACTTAAAAAGAAGTTCATGATTTTGAGACGGCCGTTTATTTCTTATGCACTTACCGATGAAGGCCATATGTTTGAGATGGCCATTTATTTCTTAAGTTATTCGTTTTCTGAAGATGGCCATGGAGTTTAATATGGCCGAAAGTTCGAACAATTTTATTGATATTACACGGCTGGTAACCCGAGAAGCTGTAATTAGTGAAATACTCATAGTTAACTCCCGCCCTTGCAGTGATGTAGAAACTTCACACGAAACCGTGCTGGATTTATTAAACCACTCTGACCTAAGGACACCAGAGATGGCGCGCACGTCTTCCAGTGTCTGAGATGTGCTTGAAATTAAACCTGGTGGCATTGTTATATTTAGTAATACAGTTTTACAATAAAATTACTCATATATTAAACATATTGTTACATTTACACGATTTTCTCTATCCTGAATCGTTTATTCTACAAACTATTCTTGCGAAACTTTAGGCATTTTTCAATCTACTTCATGTTAATCAGAAATAGTTTCATTACACACTCCGTTGTAGTTCTCATTCTCGCGTCGTCGTTCGACCAGAGCGGACGTGATCTGCTTCTCACTGGTGGAAAGACGGTATCCAGAAAGCTGACTCGCCGAAGCAGGAGATCCCGCGCCGACTTCGTGGAGTGTTGTGGTGTGCGTCGGTGGATTGCACGCTTCAATCTACGGACTAATACATTAATATTAGTCACAGTACAATTTGGTGTAGTTCCTAAAGGGGCTTGACAAGCAAGCGTTGGAACTCACCACAGGCTAGCTTCCCGGAGTGGCATAGAAAGCTACTCAGGTATTTCCCTTTTCTTCCTACTCTTTTACTTTATTCTTTCTTTCCTTGACCGACTTTCAGACTGACTACTTACGTGACAACGGGCTCACAAGATCCTAGCCAAGGGTTGACGGCTTTGTGTCTGAAACCTCGAGCCGAAATGGCTCGCCAAGGCGCCGCCTTAGAGGAGGTGCGGTCCTCTGTGAGCAGCCGGAGGGCAACCGCGCTTACTGCCGATGATGGACAACTACCTTCGACATCATCTTCATATAGATCTCTATCACCTGAAGCAGTGGAGCCAAATAGGAAGCGCTCCAAGACGGATACACAAAAGCGTAAGAGCTCTACTCCACGCCACATACCCACGGCAGATCTAGAGAGCCTGGGTTCAAACAATCCCTTACCTGAATCTGACTCCGAGTCCGATATGGAGCTGGGGGAGTTTACGGTTGTAGAAAGCCGTAAACGGGGAAAACAGACGCCATCACCATACATTGAGCGTCGAGTCATCAGAGGCTTAGACTCAGAGTGCACCCCTGATGAAATCAAAACTGCACTTAAAGAAGAACATGGCATAACTGTCAATTCAGTGGCACAGTTGAAGAGAACCGTTAATACCGCGGGGGGTATTAACAAAGTTCCTATGCCACTATTCTTGGTAGTACTTGACATAGTACTTAACCAAGAAGTACAGCCAATTGACACTGTAAGGAAACTAATTTTCACTGTAGTCAAAGTGGAAAGGTATTACGGCAGAGAGGGACCTGTGTAGTGTTATCGATGCATGGGGTACAACCACTCCAGCATGATGTGTGAGCGTAAGCTTACATGTCTGCGGTGTGCAGGGAACCACTTGCTCGAGAACTGCCCTAAACCTAGGGAAGAGTGCAAGTGCGCTAATTGTGATGGTACACACGTAAGTGTGTACAAAGGATGCTCCACAAGAAAAAAGATCATAGAGAGCCGCCGCAAGAACCGCCCCGATGATCAAGTGGTTCGCCCAGGTGTGTCCTTTGCCAATGCCTTAAATAAGGCAGAGTCCACTCTGCGTCGAGTGGAACAAGAGGCTGCTACACCAAAGAGCGATTCCCCTTCAAATTCTGTGCCACCACCTCCAGGTCCTATAGAAAAGGCAATAGTGCCTAAACCCCCTGCACCAAAACCACGCAGGAAGAGGAGGAATAGAAAACCTAGGCAGAGCAAATCTTCTGCCCCAATGTAATTTCGGAGCCACAAGCTCCTGTAATAACTACAGACGCACCTGTAGAGGCAGAGCCTATTTCTAAGGTTAGGGATATACCCCCTACCCCTATCCCACCAATGCCTAACACGGCAACATCCTCCTCCACACTTGCGACTATTTCGCAACGAGACCTGGAGGAATTTAGCTCTTTATCCTCATGGTTTGGGGATTTAATAAACAAGGCGTTACCTGCTCTTAGAAATTGTAAGATGCAGTTGAACAACCCCAACCTGACCCCCATGCAAAAGCACTCTATCTTGCTTCAGACATTGGAACAGCTCTACCCCAACTCCGCTCAATAATGGCTGGAAGATATGTCCGGAGACCATTTAGAGCTGCGATTTGGAACGCAAACGGACTACGGAGTCATTACCCAAACATCACTAATTTTGTACAGTATTTCGGAATCGACATTCTGATGGTCTGTGAAACTCATTTGGATGCTGCCACCAACTTCTCCCTCCCTAACTACGTCACCCATCGGTCTGATAGGGTTGGCCGACAAGGGGGAGGTACAGCCATCTTTGTTAAGAACCATATTACACATAAGCCTTTCCCTCTTCCACCACTTCAGCATGTAGAAGCCTGTGCTATTAGGCTATCTTTAGGTGGTCTAGATACATTGCTGATAGTGGCATATGATCCCCCTGATCACCGCTTCTATGAAGCAGATTACACGGCTTTATTGAACCTCCACCCTGTGGTCTGCATTGCAGGTGACCTAAATGCAAAACATGCCAACTGGCATAGTCGTGTCACCAATGCGAAGGGGCGAGGACTATTCTGCCTTATAAGCGGTAACCCAAGCCTCATAGCTCATGGACCGAGAGAGCCCACTTTTCATCCTGCCCGAGGGAGACCGGATGTGCTGGATATTATGGTCACTAAAAACTTTAGATTCCACATAGACCTGACGACAGTCAATGAACTGGATTCTGACCACGATCCTGTGTTAATCGACACCAATGTTAACATGTCAGCATTGGTAACTCCTGATTGGTCGTACGAGGTAGACTGCGATGCAGCTGTCCTTGAACTGAACCAATCAGTGGATCCCAGACCGCACATAAATTCTATCGAGTCGTTAGAATTAGCGGCAAATGCATTCTCCCGACAAATATCAAATGTGATACGAGGGCATACTTACCGCATTCCTTGCAATACTCCTAACCCCACAACCATCCCAAACGAACTCCGACTGTTGCTGAGAGCTAAGTCAACAGTTCGGAAGCTTTGGCAGCGTTTCCGCCATCCCAGATTGCAGGCAATTTATCTGCGATTTAAGACCCTGGCTAGACGCCTCTTACGCGCATATCGCAAAGAGGCCTGGGAAAACACCATGAGGAACGTAAACCTCTCTGAAAAGAAGCCCTGGCGGATAATTAAATCCCTGAGAAGGGACAAAACGCTATATCAGCATCCTATACATGGCACTCGCAGGAGATTATCTTTCGAACCGCAAGAGAAAGCCACTGACTTCGCGGACTATTTAGAGTCCCAATTTGAGCCCCGAGAGGACATAGAAGACGAGGACTTTTCAGAACTAGTTGAGGCAACGGTGGATTACCTCTATGAGGATCCTCCACCACCTCACGAGGCGACTCGCATACCAATTGTCACACCAAGGCAAGTTTCCTCGCAAATTAGGTGTCTCAAACCCAACAAATCCCCTGGATATGATGGTGTTACGACACATATGTTACAACACCTGCCTCGCAAAGCCATTATCCACTTGACGAGAATTTACAATGCTTGCCTGTATCTCCGACACTTCCCTACTGCTTGGAAGGAAGCGAGGATGATTTGCATATTGAAACCAGGCAAGGATCCCAAGTTTCCATCTAGTTACCGTTCCATTAGTCTACTCCCAATAATTTCGAAAATTTTTGAAAAACTTCTACTGTCCCGTCTAACTCCTCTATTTGAGGAAAGGAGGCTCATTCCGGATCATCAGTTCGGGTTCCGTCAAGGTCATTCCACTACCTTACAGCTCCTGCGTCTTGTTGAGAGGGCTGCCCTGGGTTTCCAGGAAAACTTCAAGACTGTCGCAGTGCTTCTGGATGTGGATAAGGCCTTTGCAACAACATGGCACCAGGGCCTACTGTACAAACTTAGAGATGCAAATCTCCCCTCCCCCTACCTGACCCTCATAGCCAGCTTCCTTCGTGACCGCACTTTCAGGGTGCGAGTGGAGGGCAGGTTATCAACTATCAGACCAATAGCGGCCGGAGTACCGGAAGGTAGTGTTCTATCGCCACTGCTCTTTGCCGCATACATGTCTGACTTCCCCGTTGAACCCAGCACTGTTACGTGCCAATATGCCGATGACGTCCTCATACTGGCCCGTAACAAAAATCTACGTTACTGCCTTCCCCCATTACAAAGACACCTAGATGCCATTGAGAGTTGGAGTGAAAAGTGGAGAATGGGAATCAGTCCACAGAAAAGCTCTGCTTTTGTGTTAGGTAAAATTCATTCCTGGAGACCAGAAAGGGACCTGACACTTGGTCAGAGGAGAATCCCTTGGGTCAATACAGCCAAGTACCTTGGAGTACAACTAGACCGAGGACTTACCTTCACCAAACATGTCACAGCTAAAGCTGCCCAAGGTCACGGAGCTCTGGGAAAGCTCTATCCCATCTTTAGGTCTACTATGCCTACACGACTTAAATTACGCATTTATCGTGCGATCATCCCTCCCCTGATCCTGTATGGATGCGAGGCATGGGGATTCGTGGCTCAAACCACCATCCGCAGACTGCAAGTCGTGCAGAACAGGGCCCTTAGGATGATCTACGATACTGACCGTAGATTTTCTTCCCATATTCTCCATACTCATTCTGGCATTCCATATATTGTGGATGTTGTGCGAGATAGAGCCCGCTCTATGTATGCGAAACTTACGCCACACCCTAACCAGCTGGTAAATACCCTGGGACAATATGATCACCATCTTCCCAGGAGGCGCAAAAGCTATCGTTTACCCAAGGATGTCTTGGGCTAATTAGCTTCGCTGCTTCCTCATTTCACCAAACATTCCAATGCATTCGGTTTCTCGCTAATTTGACACTGCTTGACTTGCTGGTTAGACAAGCTGACCTTTGCTAAGTGAGCAGAGGGGCATGGGTGCCCCAGGATGGGTAGACATTCTAACTGGCACTCATATCCCTAGTCTATAGCAAGAGAAAGTAACCAATCATCACCATTGGCTGACACTGACAAAAATAGCTTGTACAAATTGACTACATCTATCATACCTCACGGGTAAATCCATACTAAATGGATAGGTACCGTGGGCATATATCCCGCTCAGGTAAACCCGAGCGACCTGATTTGGCTCTTGGCTCTTGGCTCTTGGCTCTTGTTGTAGTTCTAAGGTGGATAAGTTTAAAGACCAGTAATTTATGCCGGCCTTTGTATTCCATACTTTTTCAATGACATCACGAGGAACAAGTAGAGAGCACTAAAAGTGACAAACATTTACAAATTCAAACCAATGGCAATAAATATCTCAGGAATGGCTGATGCCATAACAAAATTATTTGAAATAAGTTGTGTTTTAAAGACATTACATTTTTTGTCTAATATGTGTTTGTCTATCTCTTATAGTTCACCAGTTATATAAAATTACAATAAATTCATACCTAAAAAGAAGACATCACGGGCAAAAACCAGAAAATTCAAGATATGCATTTTATTTGTGATATAAATGTCTTAAATGTATGCTATTTTAATCAAAACCAGTTTTCATTGTTTAGCTATGATGTTCGCGCGCGCACTCTCTCTCTCTCTCTCTCTCTCTCTCTCTCTCTCTCTCTCTCTCACACACACACACACACACACACACACACACACACACACACACATACACACACACACCTACACGCACCCGCATCCCCTTTGTTAAACATGCTTTTTCTCGATTCATAGGGCCACAAAACGTGTATTTCCATGAAACATCTTAATACCTAAACTGATCTAGACTCCCACCTCAGACTTGCTCGCTGACGTCACAATCAGTTGACTGACACTAGCAAAACAGAAGAACCAATAAACTGTTTTTCTGCTTTCAAGATTATTTTTATTCGTGTACCAGTTTATACTTAAATTTTGGAGAGTAACAATCTGATACTTTTTCTTCTTGAGTACTAATGTTACACATTCCCTTGTTTTCTTAACCCTTTAATTTTGATACATATTCCTCTAATTCCTAATCCGGTTTTCATATCCCTATCGGAGGCACCTCAGCTGAAGCGATTTGAATAGCCGTGATGGTTAAGGCGATACACAATAGATAGGCCATACATTCAAAGTCAAACGTCACGAATTCGAATCCCAGTTACTGTAGTCAAATGTGCCTGTGGTAAGGGAAGGAGAGGGCCCAAGTAAAATAATCCCCGTAATGGCACGCTTGAAAGCTGACGGGGTTACCTTTCACAGCAGTTGCATAGACTTTGCTTTTTTTTTTTTTTTTTTCTGAAAAAAAAATAGTATTTTTGATGCTTGAATATTTTGAGTTATGAATTGCTTTGTATACTTTATTCTAATGGGAATTTAATTAATATCAATTCATTAAAAACGCACATATTCAGATTACCTTCTAAATACACTAAAGTATTATTTTCAGAAACAGAAAAACAAAATATTACACCGATGGCTACTATAGTGTGACTTTATTAGAGAGTTTAATGTAATATTACGAATTATAAATAGCTCAGCATATTACAATATAGAATGTTGTAAAACACTTTAAAAGGAAAGCGCGAAACATTTTTTTGGTTAGCTGAAATTAGGGAAAGAATACAAAAAGAACCATAGGGTTCTGAATGTCTCTCATGCCCAATTAAAGTTGGGAAATACGTTAACTTTTATAGCTTCTAACGTTTTAGATGATGTGGCAATCAGTGTTGAATATGCAAATGCAATATGTATACAAGTTGAAGTAATTTAATTGAATGGTTTCTAGGAACGTGAATACACCTTAACTTCGTGAAGAGTGTTGTTCTAGTGATCTCCTGCTTAATTTGTCGAAACTGTGCTCTTGGATTAAATGAAGAATTGTCAAAATATGCAACAATACACTATTGAGTTTAGCCGTGTGGCTTTTAATCACGTTATCTGTGTATACGAGTACGTTTGTGATAGTTTCTGTGTAGAAGAAGGAAATATTGTTGCAAAACATTTTTAAACGAAAAACCACGTTTTTAGTCGTATTGCTAAACCTGAAGGGCTACAAAGTGCATAGAAAATGCAAGGTATTTTGCAGTAAGGAAAGTGCGTAATTAAAGCCATGTCCAACGTTTGCGAAAGAGGGGAGGTTGGATTTACCCCCTTCCACTTTGTGTGGACTAAGCCACTTCTTTAACACTCAATTGTGTTGCAGTGGTTATATATTAGTACGTTGCGTTTGATTTACGAAAGCACTTTTAAATCTTATGTGATAGACATCTGCCCATTAATGAATTCTTTGCTTACTGCCTCAGTTAAAGAACTCTGTCAATATTTGGCGATAAAGTCGAAGTGCAGCCTTAGAAGATTCACTAGGGATAGTCGCATAACCTATTGCGATTCAGACATTTAACATAGTTCAATTTGGAAAATCTGTTCACAATAATATATGCAGAGCTATGCTTATTTCTCTATCTAAAGCTAAACTAAATCCCGGCGCGACAGCCCATGAAGAGCCAACGCCTACCGCCCAGCCGCTGCGTCCCCCACTACAGGCATCATTGGTGAGGTACAGTACTGGAGGGTGGGACCTGGTCAGCGTCCCGAGCCCTCCCGGCCAGTTATACCGTCTTCTCGACCTGGGGCCGCTACTTCTCCATCAAGTAACTCCTCAATTGGTCCCACCGGGACTAAGGAAGCTGAGTGCACCCCATGCCAGACCTCCCAGAGGGAATAAAATCCCCATGCTGGTGCCGGGATCGAACTCTGGCACGCTACCAACTGCGCTAAGGAGGCGGTCTATTTCTCTATATACTCTATTTTAATCGACATAAACATTTTCAGATAGTTCCTTATCGCTAATTTTCTTGTGGTGCAAAGGCAATATAGGATAGGCTTGAAGCGAGGGTGAAATGTTTTAAGAGCTGGTTGCCATGCGATTATTTTGAAATTCTGTACTCTTTGCAAGGCCAAGAAATAACAAAAATGAACAGCATATTCCTATTTGAGAAAAGTACAAGAGTTGTCAAATTCGAACAAGTAATAGGAATATTTCAGTTCATTCAAAAGAAAATAGAAGTATTTGACATAAATTTTGTGTTTTAACGAGATCCACATTTCTTATTTAGTTTGACACTTACTGTTTACTATTTATGCACAAATCATGGAAAATGAAGAGGTTCTCTGAGGATATTCTCAGAAAATTCAAGGTATGACGTAGAAATTGGCATGGAATCACCTGTTTGTGTCTCTCACTGGATACTGACTGTCTGGTTGTTAGCTGATTCGCCCTCCTACTGAAGCAGTAGATGGGGAATAGCAGTTAATTACGTAAATGTCTCCAAAGAGAAAGGCTCAACATCGCTGTGCTTTTGTTTGGTTGTATAAGTGAGCTACAGTGATGAAGTTGCTAACCTCAAACGAAGTGGAATATTACCATTTGCAGACCCTCCGAGACCTTCGCTGCTCTAACGGCCGACCGACGGGAATCCACTTGAAACCTAAGAGCCGGAAAGGGGCAAGTTCCTGCCAGGGTAAGAGCTACTGCTCACACCCTCCAGCAGAATCCGTATATGTAATGGTGCCCAAGTAAATACAGTGGATCCTACATATGCTTAATGGAGAGAGTATATTATACGCATGCGGCTTTAGCACCCTCGTTATCAACGTACCCCACAGCAACCATTTAACAAAAAGTGCATGCTAAAAGTCTTACTAGTAAGACAAGATTGCACAGTGCTGGATTCTCCGTAAAGTTGCCGAATTGCTAACATCTGATTCCGTATCAGGCCTTTCATATACTGAGGTACGTGGAGCCAACAAAAACTATCACAGGAATAAGAAGATAAGCTACTGGAATTGGGTGTAAACAAGCAAATTGTGGTCCAGCTCGTTCCCAAGTCTCCATGCAAGATGAGGCTGAAATGCTATATAAAAAATCTGATGTGTTGCACTCACACGACTTTCTCTACTCTTGTACTAACCATTCTTACAAACTCTTATTCCTATATTTTCTTCATATTAAGATAACATCATGTTAAGATTAACATTTATAGAAATTATCTTACTGCTATTTCCTTGTAGGTGCAAGGGGAATGTTAGAATATAGAAGGCTTTGTGCGATAGTCAAATCTTTTAAAGCTTTGAGATCCCGTTCTCTTTGTACGCTTAACATATAAAAAATGAACAACGATATTACATTGCACGAAAGTTCTAAGTTTTCCGAAACTGACACACAAAACTAGGGATATCTCCGAAATGGTTCACTCTACAAAACATTTATTGCGACATAAATTGTGTATTTTAGCAAGATCTACATATTTTGTATAGTAAGATTTTGTCCATCTCTAACGGTTTAAGAGTTATTCAAAACTCATCCACACTAAACAGGGCTACATAGACTATAGCCAGAAAATTCAAAATGTACATTTCATTTGTCATAAAAATATCTCAAACATATGGCATTTTAAGCAAAATCTTTAGAGCCATTTTCAAGAAAATCACAATTTTCGAAAAATTTTCCATGTAAAGGGTAGTTTAGAATGGGAGGGATTTTGTTCAAAAATTTTATGTTGCATCCCTGAAAGTTACTAAACTTAAATACCAACTTTGGTTTTTAACCAAATTTTCGTTTTTGAGTTATACTGTTCACGGACAGACACGCACACCAACACACACACACACACACACACACACACACACACACACACACACACACACACACACACACACACACGCATACACAAGGACCTTTTACTAAAACTGCCTTTTTTGGATTCAAGGTGTCTCAAAACATGCATTCTTGGTGAAATCACGACATCGAAATTTTGGGTCGAATACAACACTTCCCGTACTTACTATACGTAATAGAGAAAGTAAAGATCTCTAGTGAGCACGTAAGCTCCCTGTAAACCTATTTTGTTACTTACATTTAACTATAAAAGTAGAGGAAGTATAGTATTCCGCCCGTAATTATTTATTTTCTCAAAAATGGCCCTAATGGCTTTGTTTAAAATATGTGCAATATATCTCCATGATGGATATATATCTAACAATAAATAATCCTGATAATCCTAAAGGTTTGTATTTCATTTGAACACTTTTAACAATTAACTATTGGGTTTTCTGACATCGAGGCTATATTAGACCTAACAACGAAACTACAGCTGGTTTTTATAATAATCACTACATATGTAAAACTCCTGCACCTTTCCATTCTTTGTGTTTATATGGGTGTACAAAATTCTGATATTATTTTGATGGGTGAATATGGTTAATCTAATTAAACTATAATTTGCCTACTTTTAAGTGAGGGAATTAAGAATAGGACATTCAGAATATATGCAATTAACTTTCCCAACATTCGCCTAGAGACCCCAGAACCACCCCCCTCCACCCTCCGCCCCCAAACCTATAGGTCAGGAAGTTTGGCCGCGGGGAGCAAACCTAAGACGTTCCAAATGCGCACGTTTTGTCGCACTTGTGAGAGGCAGCTTTTAGCTGAACCCTACTTCAGAAATTATCTAGGCTAAAATAGTACAAGTTGAGTACTAAGAACTGAAAGTGACACTTTGCATTTTGGGAATATGAGTCCCGCAGGTCCCAGCTTTCCCAAGCATTCGAGATGTGATAAACAACTGCAGTTCGCGACTAGCCAATTACTTCTTGCAATACATGGAGAAATCGTAAAAGGCAATAAGAAATAAAAATTCTTTTCCATATTTTATTGGACATTAAGAAACAATGAATTCTCAATGGGAACAAATGAGGAGCTACATCTATCTTGTGTCATATAGGCCTAATAATTTGTATTGTGAAAATCCAGGTTCCACCTCAAGATGTTCTGAAGAAATAAAAATAATTTTATCGCTTCTTAATATTAATATGTCCAATTGCACATTTAATATTTCAACCAATAAATAATTTATACGCTTGTATATGTTGCTAAAGATTCAATAATAACTTACTTTTAGGTTAGTATGTTGTTGGGTGTGACGTCATGTCCTACTGGTATCGTAACTATTAAAGACCAGTTCAACTGATATCTTGCCAGTTTTAGCCTTTTGTCATGGGAATTGGTAAATGAATTGTAAATTTAGCTTACACTACCAAGTATATGTTAGCAATGATTTACTTACGTATGAAGTATTGCAAAAAGATAATGTTGGTATTTATGCAAGGACAATGTAGTGCGTACAAAGCCAGAGTGAAATGTGAAAACAAAAATATCGCTTTAAATAACCTAAGGAAATATCAGACCAAAATCTGCTTATTCCATATTTATCCTCCTAACTATATAAAACACTGTCTGAGGTTCAGGAAGAGGACTAAACTACAGCCGTTGTTAGATGTTTGAATAAAGGAAATGCTTTTCATTGCTTGGTAAAGAAAAAGAAATAACAAGGTAAGCTTCAGACTTAGTTTCTTTTCCTTTTGTTAACTTCGTAGTGCAAATGTGAACACAGCTCATCGTAAAGGCCCTGTTAACACCAGCGCTATTTCATGTGATATGGATTATATACAAGCTTCTTGTTCCTGTATTGTTATACAACAACTCAGTGCAAGAGAAGGGATTTATTATCCAACCTGCTCTTCCTAATTAAACTGATACTAATATCAGGTAAACAACACAGAGACATATTTAAAATGAGGGTGTTTAGCGCGGCTAGTCCTGTTGAAATGTGGAAAAACTAAGGGAGACAAGCATAAAACAGGCAGTATGTCACACCACACGACTTTCTCTGTCCGTTTATTTTTATGTACCTTCTGTGGCTTCTAGTAACTATTCTTACAATAGCGTATTACTTTCTCTACTACGTATATAAGTAGAAGTATTGTGTTCAGTCCAAAATTTCGATGTCAAGATTTCACCGGAAATATATATATTGAGGCCCCCTGAATCCAAAACAAAGGTCCATGTGTGTGTGTGTGTGTGTGTGTGTGTGTGTGTGTGTGTGTGTGTGTGTGTGTGTGTGTGTGTGTGTGTGTGTGTGTGACTGTGTGTATGTGAACAGCATAACTAAAAAAGAAAAGTCGGTTAAAAATAAAGTTTGTGTTTATGTTAAGTATCTTTTAAGGATGTGACATGAGGATTTTGAAGAAAATTCCTGTATCCCAAACTACCCTTTACAAGGAAAATGTTTCGAAAATTTTGATTTTCTCAAAAATGGCTCTAAAGATTTTGATTAAAATGACATATGTTTAAGATATTTCTACGGCAAATGAAACGCGCATTTTCACTTTGTATATATCTTATACCTTATATATTTAAATGAGCAATTCTTGTATATATGTAAATGTATATACTTATTTTATTTATTTTATTTATTTACTCATTCATTCATTCATTTACTTATTTATTTATCTGTTTATTTATTTATTTATTTATTTATTTATTTATTTATTTATTTATTTATTTATTTATTTATTTATTTATTTGTTTGTTTGTTTGTTTGTTTGTTTGTTTGTTTGTTTGTTTGTTTGTTTGTTTGTTTGTTTGTTTGTTTGTTTGTTTGTTTGTTTGTTTGTTTGTTTATTTGTTTATTTGTTTATTTATTTGTTTATTTGTTTATTTATTTATTTATTTATTTATTTATTTATTTATTTATTTATTTATTTATTTATTTATTTATTTATTTATTTATTTATTTATTTATTTATTTATTTATTTATTTATTTATTTATTTATTTATTTATTTATTTATTTATTTATTTATTTATTTATTTATTTATTTATTTATTTATTTATTTATTTATTTATTTATTTATTTATTTATTTATTTATTTATTTATTTATTTATTTATTTATTTATTTATTTATTTATTTATTTATTTATTTATTTATTTATTTATTTATTTATTTATTTATTTATTTATTTATTTATTTATTTATTTATTTATTTATTTATTTATTTATTTATTTATTTATTTATTTATTTATTTATTTATTTATTTATTTATTTATTTATTTATTTATTTATTTATTTATTTATTTATTTATTTATTTATTTATTTATTTATTTATTTATTTATTTATTTATTTATTTATTTATTTATTTATTTATTTATTTATTTATTTATTTATTTATTTATTTATTTATTTATTTATTTATTTATTTATTTATTTATTTATTTATTTATTTATTTATTTATTTATTTATTTATTTATTTATTTATTTATTTATTTATTTATTTATTTATTTATTTATTTATTTATTTATTTATTTATTTATTTATTTATTTATTTATTTATTTATTTATTTATTTATTTATTTATTTATTTATTTATTTATTTATTTATTTATTTATTTATTTATTTATTTATTTATTTATTTATTTATTTATTTATTTATTTATTTATTTATTTATTTATTTATTTATTTATTTATTTATTTATTTATTTATTTATTTATTTATTTATTTATTTATTTATTTATTTATTTATTTATTTATTTATTTATTTATTTATTTATTTATTTATTTATTTATTTATTTATTTATTTATTTATTTATTTATTTATTTATTTATTTATTTATTTATTTATTTATTTATTTATTTATTTATTTATTTATTTATTTATTTATTTATTTATTTATTTATTTATTTATTTATTTATTTATTTATTTATTTATTTATTTATTTATTTATTTATTTATTTATTTATTTATTTATTTATTTATTTATTTATTTATTTATTTATTTATTTATTTATTTATTTATTTATTCCGCGGAACTTGGAAACGGCTCTAACGATTTTAATCAAATTTTGTATTCAGATAGAGTTTTGCTTTTTAAGTTCATTTATATGGACGTAATTCCCGAAAAAACGCGATTTTACATAAAAAATAACATTTTTTTATTCTCGTTTCTACAGTGAAATTCTTGTATATATTTATCCCCACTTTTAAAATAAGTCATACCATGTTCTGTATGTTTGAAACAGAAGTGCTATTACATTCACACTGTTTTCTCCTCTCACTTTTAGGTATCTAACACTTCACATCTCGTTCACTACTTACTCTTCTGTAAACAATTTTGCATAAAAAGCGTGATTTTGCATCGAAAAACACTTTTATCCCCACTTTTAAAATAAGTCAAACCATGTTCTGTATGTTTGAAACAAAAGTGCTATTACATTCACACTGTTTTCTCCTCTTACTATTAGGTGATACATTCACTCTTGTCACTCTTCTACAAATAAGTCATGCAATTTTCTGTATGTTTAAAATAGAGATGTTGCATATTAGATTTACGGCGGTTTCTCTACTCACTTTTAGGTAACACATTCACATATCTTTCTCTACTCAGTCTTCTATAAATAATTTTCTATAAAAAACATGATTTTGCACCAAAAACACTTTTATCCCCACTTTTAAAATTAGTCATACCATGTTCTGTATGTTTAAAATAGAAATGCTATTACATTCACACTGTTTTCTCCTCTCACTATTAGGTAACACATTCACATCTCTTTCTCTACTCACTCTTCTACAAAGAGGTCATGCAATTTTTTGTATGTTTGAAATAGAAATGCTACATATTATATTCATACTGTTTTCTCTACTTGCTTTTGGGTAACACACTCATAACTGTTTCTCTACTTACTCTTATAGAAATAAGTCATACAATTTTGTGCATGTTTGATATAGAAATGCTGCATGTTACATTCACAGTGTTTACTCTAATTACTTTTAGGTAACACCTTCACATGTCTTTCTCCACTCACTCTTCTACACACAATTCATATCATCTATACAACTTGAATCTTTGCATATATCTAACTGTTAATCTCGAAAACCGCTTAACTGATCACCGCGAATTTCGGCACGTACATGTATTTTTTTCATGGAGAGTTTTTATGGTAACAATTTTACTACACAATATATTACTTTCAAATGGTTTTCTACTCGGTTTTCTTTTACGTAGCGCATTCACGTATCCTCTGTTTGCCCTTCAACATACAATTCATATAATATTCTAGGATTGAAATATAAATGCAGCGTATTGCATTCACACGATTTCCTCTACTAATTCTTCCTTTACGAGACACAATCAGTCTTCTTTCGCTATTCGTCCTTCAACATATAATTCATACAGTTTGCTATATGTTTGAAACAAATACAATGTATTACATTCATACTACTTTCTCTACTCACTGTTGTTTCACGTAACAATTCACATGTTATTCCCTATGGTTTATCAACTCCATACATACCAACGCCTATACATATCTTATTTTGAAGAGTGATTAAATTCCAAAACAGGTTGACCAATCGCCATGAAAAGTGACATATCTAATTTTTTTCATGGCGAAGGTTTTTATGCAGTCCATTTTACCACGCAATGTATTACATTCACATGGTTTTCTCTACTCCCTTCTCTTTTACCTAACATACTACTCCCTCTTCTGCAAACAATCCATACATTTTTCCATACACTTGAAATATAAGTGCAACGTATAACATTCACATGGTTTTTCTACTCATTTTTCTTTAGTAAAACACAATCACATTTCTTTCACTACTCCCGCTTCGACGAACAATTCATACAATTTTCTATACGTTTGAAACATAAATGCGTAGTACATTCACATGGCTTTATCAACCAGCTTTTCTTCCTGTAGTATTTGTTATTCTTCAACATTGCTTTTGCTTAGTGTCGCTCCGGTGTTTTAATAAAAAATAAAGAAATAGTTAAAAAAGTAAGGTAATCACAACTGGTGTCAGGAGCGAGACAAAAAGCATGATATGGAACAGTTGATGAAACAAATGTTAGCTAAGATGGACATAATGGGAAATGAAATGAATTCCGGAATGCGGCAGAGGAAACAAATATGAAAACCGAATTGGAAAAATGTAAACTACGGAATAGAAAATATGGGAACAAAAATGGGAGCCAAATTGAAAATGTAAACTCCGAAACGGAAAAGATGAAGACGGGAATTCCAATATGAAGACAGGTCTATTGGAGAACACTAACGAGCGACTGGCCGGGGTTAAAGAAGCCATGGAAGAACTCGACGGAAATATGAAGGACCTTGGCCAACGTGTTAACGTCCTGGAGTCAATCACAGCAGCAAAGAACTGAACTCCATAATGGAACAAATGCTCGACGAAAACCTCAAATTGGGCGGATATCTATGGGAGAGGCCTGCTTTCAGCAGTACACGTTTTACAGCTGAAATGATGGTGTTTATGAAATATTTTTATGTATTTCTATATCTCTTGTAGGCCGGACATTATTCTTAACAATTGCGACAAGTAGTTTTATTTAGTTAATGTTTTGCCTTTCAGGTTTATCTAAGTATCTTCTCTCACAAAAAATAAGATTTCACAAAAACAGAGGCGAAAAATGCCGAGCGAAGCTCGGTCGCCCAGGTACTTACTATATATATATATATATATATATATATATATATATATATATATATATATATATATATATATATATATATATTTGAGTAAACTATTTCGAAGACATTCCTTGTTATTTGTGTGAGTTTTGCAATGCTTATATCTTTCTCAAATGGAAGATCGTTATTCAGCTTTTTACATTTCCCTTGGCCACGCAAAGAAAACGGAATTTTAAAGCATTCATATAGCGACCAGCTAAAACATTTGACTGTCGCTCAAAGTCTACTATATTCCCATGTTCTCCTTGCACTTAAAAGAAAATTACCAACCAGATGATTTCTGCAAATGTTCATGTTGGCTAACATAAAGACGATAGAGGAATAGATTTTATTTTATTTACTTCATATTAATGAGGTGTAGAGGAAACATCTATTGATTTTATTTGTAATGCAAACATCTTAAATATATGATACTTTAATGAAAATATGTAGGCAAATTTTGAAAAAATAATATACATAAACTATTTTCCCATGGAAGGGATAATTCGAGGTGGGGAGATTTTGTTCCTGGAGCATCTTTGGAGATACTGAATTAATAAATAGCTAGTTTAGTATTTATAGAATATTTAGAGCTATGCTGTTCACATACATACTTGAATATCCTTTTAGACCACAAAATATATATTTCTGCTGAAATCTCGAGGTTGATTGTTTGTGTGGAGTAAAACACGCGCTATTACTTAATGTAATAGGTAGAGGCAGAGAGAATAATAATTGAACCTTGTCATAAATTAAATGAAAGCGCACTAAGAACGAAGCACGTATATTATGGTACTTATATATTATATGCTTTTGTTTACATTTGTTTAAGAAAAACAAGATAAAAACAGACATGAATATCGCAGTGCTCAGTGTGGATTATAGTTCCTTTAGCTGCTTTTATTAAGGATAAACTAAGATGAAACGGTTACAACTATACCAGGTGAGTCAGCCACCCCTTATTTTCCAGTTTTATGCAATCCGCATTTTATACTCCAACATGAAAACATCCCCCTATGCTAGGTTACACACAGGTATTCAACAAGGAGGTATTTGTCTTCGATTATCTCTGAAGTTATAGGTAGCTCAGTTGGAACAGCGCATGATTCCTAAGTAATCCATATTCTGTAAAGGTGGTACGAATCCTCTGCGTGTACTGTTTTTTTTTTTTTAGTGAGTAATATTTACCAATAACGTTAGTTGAACAATTATTCTGTATAAAGCTGTTATCATTTGAATTCGTAATTGTTTTATTTCTACTTTATGGTATTATTGAATATGAGGATATCTCTCCCGGTAGAGATATCTCTCCCGGTAGAGATTTTGATTTGCTTACACTTTGGTTGTTGCTTCTCCGTAGATCAAAGGCATCTCAATGTACTTGTCTGTCGGATACATGGTGAAGGAATGACACAAAATATCGTGCGGCAGCATACACGTGGAGAATGAAGGGAGTCGACATTCATAACAAGACATTACATCCAAGGCAGAAGTCATTATGCCTATTCTATTACAAAATACAGACAACCAAAAACGTTTTAAATTATATCCTAAACCCTCAGAGACTTTAAAATTAGATTATTCTGAATTCGGTTTCAAGTTTTGATGAACAGAAAAAAAAAATTGTGTAACGTCGAGACGCAAACCCGTGTCCCGGTGGTTAGTCCACAGAATAGTTCTTGACAGAAAGTACACTTCCTGTTCCAGCCCTAGAGGCAGTGCTCCAGGTATGCCATTGCCACCTCGCGATTTTGTGAGCGGAATTTAGGACTTTAAGGCAGTTCTAAACCTTTGCTGGGTGTTTTAATATTATTACTTAAATGGCAAAAGCTATTATGGATGTTATTTGAGTTGTACGACACGTAGTTTACGCCAAAATTTAAATAAGCCGTTATTTAATAATTTTTGCGTTTTGACTGTACGGGTCTGTCATTTTTTGCAGCCAACCCGGCTTTAAGTACAAGAATCCACCACTTTATTTCTTAATGATGTTGTTAATGTACTCATATGATAGGTCCGTTTTTTCAAAGGCGTTTACTGAATTGCGTTGCTATGTATACCTACTCTAATAGAAATTTGTAAAATCGGCTGGAAATCCGGAATTCGCTCTCAGTAAATGAGCCATATGTTTTTGAGGTGTACTTTAGAGATGAGTACCTTCTGTACCTCAAACAGCAGTTGCTCTAAATTATGCGCATTCATCTGTCTAAGAACGTCAAGAAATATGTTTTAGTAAGCGCAAAACAGGACTAAGGCTCACATGGCGTTTGATGGGTGGTCTACCTTTCAAAAAATAAGGTACGGCTGACTCACCGGGTATAATAACGTGCGGTCCTTGACCGGCCGGACGCTCCGGGGCGGCAAGGGACCGGGCGAGTACCGGCGCGCTCTCCGGCAAAGTTAGGCGTAAAGGACCGGAGAGTCACGGGTACGGAACACTAACTGCTGTGCTAACTTGCATTAGACTTACCTGCATCACATCAGATGTTGAAATTGATAATCTTCAACGCGAACACATTCCCTATATCTCCGAAAACAATTCTGGTTTACTCGCAAAAGTTCATGTTGACTGATTGCCTATATTTCTCTCGTGATTGTGTCCTTAAGTTCTTCTAACTTGCGCGTGTTTAATGCATACGCTTTATTCTTAAAATTCCCTACAAATAAAAATCGCATGGAGATAGATCAGGGTAATGAGGGGGCAGGAACCCTGGACTAATAATTCTGTCACAACTCATGCATAGAACACCAGCAATATGTGCCATAGCTGAATCCTGCTGAAACCAGCCACACAATCTTTCATTTCTTGTTAGTTGCGGGGAAAAGCTATTTAAAATAGAATTTACATAAACGTGTGAATCAACTTTTGTGTCGTAAATAATTGTAACTGATAATTCTTCACGTGGTGAGGAACGTCATGAATAATATAGTTATTTTCGGTAGCAGAGTATCAATTGATGTGTGTAGAAACCGACCTTGAATTGAAGATAAAACCACGCTTCATTAGTGAAGAACGTTAAAGGTACGCCATTATGAACGGACTGCTAAAACCAATTGCAATAATTAACACTACTTACAACTACTCACAACTTGTGGTTGTGAAGCGTGAACTTTTAATTTTCAGAAGTTTCGCTGCCACGAAAGTTGACGTCTTGGAAATGTTAGCCTCTTGTGCTAAAGTCTGGGCGATTTTCATTGATGGAGAACGTTAAAGAATGTGGTGTATGCATTAAATCCGTACACGTTAAAAGAATTGAACGACAAAATCACGAGAGAAATACAGGCAATCAGTCAACGTGTACTTTTGCGAGTAAACCAGAACTGTTTTCGGAAATATAGGGAATGTGTTCACGTTGACGATCATCAATGTCATCATCTGATGTGATGCAGGTAACTCTAATGCAAGTTAGTACAACAGTTAGTGTTCCGTACCCGTGACTTGCGGGCCCTTTGCGCGTAACGCTGGCGGGGAGCTCGGGGGTCCTTGCCCGGTCCCTTGCCGCCGCGGAGCGGTCCGGCCGGTCAAGGAACGCAAGGTAGTTAGAGCACGCTCTCGTTGATAGACGTCTGAAAGTACTGCTGTTCAGATTCACGTCCATACATGACGGAGAATTGAATACTGGGATGATTTACTAATGTAACACATTTAAAATATTATATACCTAATAGATATTACACTTCAATAATATTAACTTCATAGTCCAACCCTCTAACCTGCGCTGCAATAGATGACTGCTCTGTAAACTGGAGGTGAAAGTCGAATCTCTATGTAGTTTGGTTTTGATTAAACAGTGGATCCAAATTCAGTGTCATTCTGAGTCCGCGGTGACGCGCCTTAGTGGGTTCACAGTATTTGTGTGTGGATGTTTACAGTTACCTTGGTAAACAAAGCTCTCAACACTGGCATCGTTGTTACCTCTGTTGCACTACTCAATCAAAAGTCACTAATAAAGTATTTTCTGCAGTTGTAGTAACTTTGAATTTGCAACATTTACCCGTTGATTTACGATGATTGCTGAAGTATTGCTTTTCAAAGCTGCGAGGTGAGCCCATGGCTGCCATGCTGTGTGAACAGCAAGCAAAACATATATGACAAATTTTATTCTCATACCATTTATTTAGGAATGCCTGAGGATTAAGTGCCCCTTTGAGCAGGTCTCACTGGAGTTGGTATTTACTTTTGTGAAAGTAAGTACACTCTCCTTAATCATCCGCAATTGTGTGCCAGCCAACGCTGTCCATGATTGCTGCCATACAGCTAGTAGATGACCACGAGAATTCCGACATGAAACATGCAGACTTAGAAAGCGCATCCGCCTCCTCGTTGCCGGGGATTCCCATATGGCCTAGTTACCATTTTGGAAAGCAGCTTGAAATATCTGATTGTTTTGTAGAACTTAGTCTGTTAAGGTTTGCAAACTCTTCAAGCACGTTTGGTGACTAGGGAACAACACCACTTACGGTGGCAAAGTTGAAAAAGTGTTCTGAGATATCCCGTATTCTTTCGCGATTTCAGATTTTTTTCTTCAAACCCTTATTCAACTTCTCGAAAGATGGCGACTTTTCCCGCAAAATTTAGTCTTATACTGGACATTTGGTTTACTAAAAGACAGTGACATTGATTTGCAACGCACTGAACAGTAGGAAGCTCAAGCGACAACTAAAGACACACGTGTTTTGAACAAGAGGATATAGAAGCTCAAGACCGGCAGCTAGGAAAGCTATTCCACCCCATCCCCAAACTGCATTCCAATAGCATTCCGACAAAACAAATAACCCCAGAGCGATGAGGAAACACATGGACAACGTTATATTAAATTTCCGCGTTTAGATTAATTTACTACTGATGTTTATAAACAAAAAATTCGAATTAACAAAAATGAAATTCGAACTACATGCAATTTTTTTACATTACTTTAATACAAAATATAAGGGATCAAGAAAAATCTTCCAATTAACGACGATTCCGAATTATAAACGTTTGGATTACCCGAGTTCCACTGTATTTGTAATTCATAGCATCATACTTCAAAACAATGACTGGATTAAACTTGCGTACGCTGAGATGTTGTTATAAATTGAATCGTTGATATAACATGTAAGACCGATTTTACCGCAGGATCCTTCAACCCTGCTAGGATAAGCATTTCCTGAATGTTTTTAACTGCTCATTCTTTCACATATGAGCACCCTCATCACTTCAAAGGACAGAACGCAAGAATTACAATTCATGCTTCAGGGGTCATGTTGAAGGTGTAGCACTTGGAGAGTACTCGTGAACAAGGAGCGATAATCAAGTGGCAGAGGTAGAACTATTCTCCCCAGAAGAGCACCATAAAAGTGGAGGGAATTATAGCTGGATCAATAACATAAGTCTGCAGAGAACAGCGTGCCGAAAAATTTACATACTTAGCTACCAACAGATGCAGGGATTTTAGCGCTTTAAATAGGAAGTGGAGATCACAGTCAATATTAATGCTTTGTTTAGTGTTCTCCTAGTCTTATATCTATAATGCAGCAGGTCGAATCTATAGGAACATAAACGACCGAGAAAGTTTGTAAATATCAGTTTATTAACCTAATCAGCTGAAACATTGTGGATCTCCCTTTTTTAGCTGTTCCCTCAGAACACATTTATGCACACTTGCGTTAATTACTTCCATATTGAGGCTAGGGCAAGCTGACCCGTTATGCCGTAACCTAGGACTAGAGTTGCTGCATCTACCGCTTGATACACTCAAATTCATGGCAAATGACATGCATTTAATGAGTTGAGTTCTGCCAATTCGTAATGTACGAGAGGTGATCAGAAATTGGGGTTCCAAAGCTTGCAGTGAAGAGTGTACATTTTATTTCATACAACCAATACAGGCAATTGGTACAATATACGTTAGTTATTTTTCGACATATTGACCATATCAGTTTGCACACATGTCGTTTTGAGATTCGTTTGAATACTCCCTCTTGATAAAAATCCTATCCTTGCATGTTCAATCATGTTGTTACGAAGTGTCTGAAGCGAATTGTCGGTACCCTAGGTATTCCTTCAAGTGAAGAAAAGGTGAAAGTTTTTCCATGTAAAGGATAGCTTGGTGTGGGGAAATTTTCTTGAAAAGCTTCGTGTGGCGTCTTCTGAAGTTGCTGAACTCAAGTACTAAGATTGGTATGTATCCAACGATTTTGGTTTTGCGTTATACCGTTGTCAGGCAGGACAGACCAGCGCACACTCGAAACTTTCTATAATTTTTTTATTAATGGGATCTGTGACATTTCCATGTTGAATATTTCGTAGAATACCATAGATGCTTCATCTGCCTACCATAAGTAGGTGACAGAGAAAAAAATTAACAAAACCACCTGAATAAAAATGGTATCAGAGCCCCTGTTTCGAAATAAAACTGCCAATTTTAATGCACCATCGCTTTAAAGATTGAAAATCGAAGAAATTAGATTAAATTGCAGGGTTTAAGAGCTCAATCTTGGTGGACAAGTGTGAAGGTATAGAAACGACAAGTTACTAAGCACCGACAGACAGACACGCGGCTCTAAGGATTTGCTACCCTAATGAGCTACCAGCGCAGGAGGAAGCCCTTGCCTTTAGAGATGTAATGGCTATTTATTTTCGTATCTATTTATTGATTTAAATGACAAGAAATAGAAATAACGCGAACCCTGACACTCTCGAAAGATAATTGGTGCGAAGTAATACGAGTATAATGCTGGCGGGAACAGTAACGCAGTATAACAACTCAGTTCAGACACTACTTAAGGTGCTGGTATAATAATTATAAGGGCACCATTTTTAGATCTTACACTCAGTACGCACTTTCTTACATGGTTTCATTCATTGACTTCTATAGTATTTATTGGACAAGACAAAAGGATAAAAAGGCTAAACATTCCCTCTTGAAATCCGAATAAAAACAACCATATATTATAATATATTAGAGTAATATGTAACAATAGTAATAATAATACTCCTAGTAATGTTCTATACTAATATTAAAAGAGAGAACATTTTATGCTATAAAATACCTAATTTAAATTCATGGATTGCTAAAAGATAAAACATGATTTATAAAGTCCTTGTATTTGAATACGAACATACCGGAGCTATAAATGAACATGCTTGCGAAGAAGGCATTGTTTTTTATTTGAGAACTGTAGGAGTATAAATAATTATTGTTACACCACAGAATATAGTATTTGTTGCATTCTGCAGAGTATAAAAGCAAAATTCGGTTACATTTAATTGCAAAGAATATACCCAGATGGCCATGATACAACACTTCAGCAAACATAATTTAAAAAGCGACAATCAATCCTGTATTACCCTTTTCCTTTATTTTCTATTTATGAAGTAATGCAGATAAATGTGATGAAATAATACCAAAAACCTCTGGTTAATCTTTATTCTAAATATGTAGATGTATACACTGAAGTCAATTAATAATAAAAACTTTCTACTAACTCATGGAAGACAGTTTGGCTTTCTTTCCGTTGTGCTTATGTTGTAATCATGTTCATTGGCAAGGCAAGCTAAATATGTGTATCATGAACTATTTGTATCCATCCCCTACAAAAGGTAACTTTTCTGCAGTGTTGTTTGCTCCCTTTTGCTGTTCTAAACTGCAGAGCCGTCAACATATGACTAATAAAAACCGCCATCCTTATGCGAATTGGGACTGATTTAGATCCCTAAGGCCCGGTATTGTAAACGTTGTTTGACTGGAAGATTAGTTAAACCAAACTAAAAGTTTAACTGCAGGCGACGTTTTATAAACGTCTGTTTAGTTAAACTCACAGAACACGTAACTAAGCCTCATTGCAGTTGGTATGCCGGAATGCTGAGAAAAAAAAGACGATCACTCATCTTCTTCTTTTACCACAATTAAATGCTGTTGGTACCCGCACTAGCTTAGAAAAAATTGAAGTATTCTGGAATTAAAGTCATTCACGATGAAAGCTGCGTTTACCGTTAAATTAAGATGAAGGCAACCGTCCACAAAGAAAAATAGTAGCGTTTGCAGTAACAAGTTCGATCGCCAATCTTACGCCAAAACTAAATGCAGTTGGTAACTACAATGTAATGGTGATGCTGTTGTAATTAAAGGCGTTTGGTAGCTTAGAAAAAGGTTAATGTACTACAATAATGGTATAATTGGATGAAAAATACGCTTTTAGCCTAAAATTAACATGACCATGCATGACGAAAAACAAGCTTTGCAGTAGTAGCAATTTAGGTACTATATTTCATAAAAGTAAATATCCAAGACCTGCGCGAAGGGTCACCTAATTCTCAGGCGTTCCTAAATAGATGGTATGAGAATGAAATTTGTCACACATGCTTCCCTTGCTGCTCAGAGGGTAAGGCAGTCATCGCCTCCCCCACAGCTTTGAAAAACAATATTTCAGCAATCACAACTATTTCAAATTCAACCTTACTACACCTGCAGAAAATATTGTAACAAAATTGCAGAATTCGAAAGTCCTATCACTTTATCGCTCTAAATTTTACTACAAATGCACAATTTTCTTCTCTTTAACACTGTTGTGGATTACTTCAGAGTGAAGCAACCTTTGGACCTGGCAGCACTTTCATTTTGTTTATCTCCAAACACTACACAAAGTTGCCATGTGCCCATGAACTCAATTTATACACGTGTGCTTTATCATGATTCTCTATTTCTGATAAAGATCTCTGGAGAACTAAAGACGCTGGTTACTTTTTCCATTTCAGGTCATATCGCGCGGATGAAAGACGAAAGATGGACATGTGGGACCCGCGCACAGGAGACCGACACAGAGACAGACCAAGAAAGAGGTGGGCAGACTTCTACACAACACAAGCAGGTGAGCAATGGTCCAGCATTGCACGAAGCACAGGAACATGGAGAACAATAGGAAGTCGACTACAAAATGAAGTCAGTGCCAACCTACAAATAACATCCCAAGTTGACTCAAAGTGATAGTGAAATCAACCTAAACCAGACATAGAAACACTAGACACAACCTAACGCAGAGTAATAATAATAATAATAATAATAATAATAATAATAATAATAATAATAATAATAATAATAATAATAATAATAATAATAATAATAATAATAATAATAATAATAATAATAATAATAATAATAATAATAATAATAATAATAATAATAATAATAATAATAATAATAATAATAATAATAATAATAATAATAATAATAATAATAATAATAATAATAATAATAATAATAATAATAATAATAATAATAATAATAATAATAATAATAATAATAATAATAATAATAATAATAATAATAATAATAATAATAATAATAATAATAATAATAATAATAATAATAATAATAATAATAATAATAATAATAATAATAATAATAATAATAATAATAATAATAATAATAATAATAATAATAATAATAATAATAATAATAATAATAATAATAATAATAATAATAATAATAATAATAATAATAATAATAATAATAATAATAATAATAATAATAATAATAATAATAATAATAATAATAATAATAATAATAATAATAATAATAATAATAATAATAATAATAATAATAATAATAATAATAATAATAATAATAATAATAATAATAATAATAATAATAATAATAATAATAATAATAATAATAATAATAATAATAATAATAAGTATTTCCGGGGAAGGCCGCGTCTTGGTTATGTTGTTGTTGCCAACGTTTCACCCTACTATGTAGAGCTTGTTCAGGGTGAAACGTTGTTAACAACAACATAACCAAGACGCGGCCTTCCCCGGAAAGAAGTTATTATTATTATGGATACTGGCCGCTAAAGCTTACGTAAGTTATTAACGCAAAGTAGCTCACCGCGTTAGTGAAACAGAGCTACCCTCTAGCAGGAGGCCTTTGCCCTTCAAGGGACACATTAAGATATTATTGCTATTGTAAGACAGAAGGAATGGAACAAATATACGCTACATGGGATCCGATCCAAGTAGAGTGTAGTACTCACGGGATGCGGTAACGTTCTTTTTCGTACCGATTGCTGATGAACTCAGAAACCACCATTTTGTATACACTTTCACCACAAACAAAATATGTTCTTCAATCCATCCAATTAACTAACAGCGAGAATCAGCTGAGAACGAAAGGGCAACATCTTCAATAAATAAATCCTTTTGACTACACATCTTGCATGATGCAAGCTCCAGGCAGCCTTATTTTTGTATAAGTTACGAGCATTTTAAGTTCACAGCTGTCCCCAGAAGTATGATACACAATTCAATGAGTTCACAGTAATCAATCTTCAGGTGTTCCTTTAGTCGTTTTCGGAAGAAATAGATGCATCAGTCACTCACTTCAGCTGTTTCTTCAGACGAATCATTAATAATTTCCAAAAACAATGAACTGTTATCACCTTTCATCTTCCTTATCTTCTCTTTACAACTGTAATCCTCGACCTTTCCTCTTTTGCCGCCTCTAAGACAACTTCTACGGCCAGGTTCTGGTTGATATAAGAAAAAGTTTATCCTGTATTTTTATATGCTCAAAGCATTACTATGGGCAAATTATTTAGAGTTGGAGAAAAGTTACGCTCTCGCTCTTTGGGAGTGTTCGTCTTTTTATGAGTACTTCTGCAGATTGCGCCGCTCAAAGTACAGGTATGTAACTTTCTTTGTGCAGTGAGATAAAGCTCTTTTGAGTATCCTGTCCTTTCCCCAAAATATTACACATTCACGCGTAACAAAATTATCACTTTTACTGACAGTCAATTTCACTTCTCATATGCTATAAAACAAGACTGACATAACTTGTTGATTATATGGTAATTTATGTCCACCAATCCGGTGCATAACTTCACTTACTAAATAAATAACTGCGTCACTACTTGTTAATCTACCGGCCATGATGTAAATAAACATTTATAACATTACCAATGGAAACCGAGGCTGAACTGAAGGTGGACCGTATGGCTGGCAGCAGTCGAGCACATGCATAAGCAGAAATAAGCAAAATGATTCAACTTCTCTGCCATTGTGGCACAGGTTCCTGTTGTTCAACTTCAACGAAATAGGCATTAAAATTCTTCTTAAAACAAAAGGAAAAAACTAGGGGTGTGCGTGAATTTAAAAAGTAAGAAGCACCCTAATCTACATTCAACAAATGTTCCTCAAAACTCGTTTTTCTATTTACTTCATTAAATCACACCCGAAATAAAACATTATGTTAGGTATACAGAAGGAGGACAGGTGACAGACAATTTTATTGATGCTCATGTAAGCTTGTAGGACTATACGTTTACGTGATGTATACATTAATTGCATTGCATGATCCTAGTTATTATGTTTACGCCTGATTTTCAAAAATGTATTGTCATGTTAAAAGCAATCCAACGTTAACATTTATTGTGGTTTTACGGTGTATACCTTCTTGTTGATTTCTGTATCTGGTTTAAAATTTTACAATGAGGTTAGGATTGTCCGGTTAGTAAGGCTGAATCTGTTACAAAGCCATTCTACTCCTGAAAGTGGCTGATAAGTCTATTTAAGAAAGTTTTGGGTCCCTGAGGTGTTTCAACTTCATCATAATAGTAATTCCTCATATACCTCCCCAGTATCCAGATGTACACTGGGACGGCCATGTTGCACATAGCGTTAAACTGTTGTTAAACGCTACGATTCCAATAAAGTTAAACTTAAGTTATACTGAAGATTAGCTTTAAAGAAAGCCTTAATATATTGTGTAAACCTTTGTGGGAGTTTAAACCTCCTTTATAATGGCGGCGCTAAGCTGCAAAGTGTAGACGAGGGATGTTTTATAAGAAGAGGAGTGAAGCTGTTGCGGCCGAATGTACTGATGCTCATGATGGGCGAAGAACAACTAGTTCAAGCCTCGACAATCTAGCGGCATTCTCTCAGCACTTGGACAATAGCAGCAAGATGGCGTGGGTTGTTGACAAAACAGGTGATTTTCCTATAAATGAAAGCGTCTGAAAAAGGGTGGGTAGGTTACAGACTACAAGGGCTAGCATCAACTCTAAATGCAAATCCCAAGGTTTTCTAATTTTTAATCAGTTTTATGCCACTTTTTTGTAGGATAGATAAATTAGTTTAGCAAAAACTGCTAAATTAGAAATCAGTGAACCGATACTGGGAAGATTATTTTTATTGACGTCGTTGACTCTTTTCCAAAGTGGTTAACTTTGTGGCCCGCGAATGCAGAATCTTATTTCTTTGCACATATCAAGAATGCCTGGTTACGTGAACATAATATAGCTGTTGTATTACAAAAGTGGGACCAAAATTAATACGGGGACCAAAATAAAAGTACAAAGATTTAAATTTAGCCTACTGTAATTATGTAAACAATTATTCGATAATTCCGCCCGAGGACTCTTCCATCTTCAAACAGTATGGAAGCAGCATTTCCAAAAAGCTGAAGAATGTTGGTGGAGAGGTTAAGTAAATCAAGAGTTCCGCCAATACTTAAAGTTCTTTTGCATAAATATCGTGAGATTCTTCATCCATTGTTTGGAATAATTGGGACTATTACAATTATAAGGGATAAAATGGATATGGAACAAGGGGTAGGTAAATGAAATTAAATAATTATTTAATTAATTCGCCACTAGAGTTTAAAACTCTGATGTGTTACAATCGCATGACTTCTCTGCTCTTGTACTAACTGCTCCTACACTTATTTCCTTATCTTCTTCATGTGAGTCGGGATAAACATTTGCAGAAATTGTTGATAGTATTCTTATAGACACAAGGGAAATATGAGAGAAAATCCTTTAGTTGGATAGCTGTCCTAATTTAGGGTTGTCATAAAGACACGCCTGCTAATAGATCTGTACAAGAACACAATTTTAAATATGAATTATAAACGATAAAAAATCATATAATGTAAAACTATTTCATAGACAAAGTGTAACAATGCATAAAATTATTATAAATTTTGTAAATAGGACATCTAATCGGTTTAGAATAATTTATTAATTAATTATTTAATTTAGTGTAGTACATATATGATTGTGTAAAATGTACAAAGAATCACGGATAATTTGTAAACCAATATCTTATAAAACACTTAATTGTAATTCAAAACGTCGGAACAAATTAACAGTAAAATTTAGTATTGCTTCACGAGCACCAAAAAGAGACCAATCACTTGCCAATTTGATATTTGGTATTTCTCTCTAAATTAAGGAATGCAAGGCTCAAAATGTAGTTTTGTCCGCTATAACCTCCTTAATTTGGTCAGGATTTTTTTTTTTCAAATCAGATTACAGGGTCAAGAATTAGTCCCCTATTTTCTTAGCTGCAATGCCAATTACACCCATTTATTTCATAAAAGTAAGGTTAGAAAATATGTTGTTAACGTAAATATCACAATTTCGAAACCATCGCAATGTGTATGTTTCAGTAAATCGTAATTAATCCTGGATATAAAACTCTTCTTACTAATATTTCCACAAACTAGAATATATCTTCTAAACTTAAACGAATAAAAAGATCTCCAAAAATCAACAAGTAATAAGTATAATTACTAATTCCTGCAGTATTGAGAAAATCAAATTCCTTGTCATGGCCTACACTAGGCTTTGAGCGATAGTCAAATGTTTTAAAGATGGTCGCTATATGAAGGGTTTGAAATTTCTTTCTCTTTGTATGACTTAGATATAAAAGTATTAATAACGATCTTCCATTTGGCGAAAGTTTAGGTATTTCAGAACTCACACAAATAACAAGAAATATCTCCGAAATGATTCACTCCACAAAAAATCAAAGAATCATTTGTACATAAATTGGATATTTTAACAAGATCTACATTTTTAGTATAATATGATTTTGTCTATCTTTTACGGTTTACGAGTTATTTAAAAGTCATCAAGAGTAAACAGGACTACATAGGCTATAGCCACAAAATTAAAAATATACATTTCGTTTGTCATAAAAATATTTTAAACATATGGCATTTTAATCAGAATGGTTAGAAGCATTTTCGAAACAATCGAAATCTTTTAAAAATTCTCCCTGTAAAAGGTAGTTTAAGATGGAGGAATTTTCTTCGAAATCTTCATGTCACATCCTTCAAAGACTTAAATACCAACTTTGGTTTTTAACTGACTTTTTGTTTTTTAGTTATGCTGTTCACATACACACGGGTACACAGACACACACACATGCACACGGACCGTTTTCTAAAAATACTTTTTTGGATTCAGGGGGTCTCAAAACATATATTTTCGGTAAAATCTCGACATCGAATTTTTGGATGGAATACAATACTTCCTCTGCTCACTAAAGGTAATACAGAAAGTGAAAAGTTAAACGCACAATGCAGCCATACAAGCCAGCTAATAATGTATTGTAACAAAATGGCAAAAGTAGTTCAGTTACTTCTTTCTCACTTTATGTTCTTCCAAAATGTTTCCACAAATACACGATTCTCTTTTACTGAAGTTAATACAGTCTACAGACTTTCGTGATTACAACTCACGACTCACTCCATTCTGTTTGCTTTACCTTCTCTGTATCTCCAACACTAACTCTGACTATACAATCACTCAACACTCATTAAATGCTTTGCTATCTTCCTTCACGACGCGCCGGTCCCCTCATGTACACATGCAGCTGACACACACACACACACACACACACACACACACACACACACACACAGGCGAGAGAGAGAGAGGAGAGGGACACTAAAAGCTGACTCCCGATGACTCATATCTGTAACTCTGTTTCCTCGCCTGAGGATGACGTTATATAGACCTTTCTTGACTTCCAAAAACACACCGGCAATGACGTACCCAGAACTTTCTTGAAGGCTCCGGAAACCCTTTGTATTGCCGTTTGATTGTTAGTCAAGTGTTGGCTCGCCTGAGTGGTGTGGGGAACCTAACATCCCATGAATTATTATTCATCTTTCGTCTCTTAATTTAAATATAGGGACTAAATTAAGCTTGACCATTACCTTTGTTTGTTCGCCGACCTGGTATGTGATGTGAAGTACACTTTTTGTGCGCCGCGCCGGCATCACAGTATAATTGTTATATAATATTAGTTTAAACTAGAGTGCAGTTAGATCTCTAGAGGATAGTTGAAGAAATACCAGAATAAATAAAATAAGCGATAATAGAAAAGGTCATATTAATGTCACACATCAAATTTGTAAGCTCTACTTGCAGTCTTTTTTAACCATGAACATTCTGTAGAGGAAACTAAACGCCAGCGTATAAATGAAAGTAGTACAAATTATAATTATATTAATTAATATTAATTATATATAAATACTTAATTATATATTAATTATATATATAAACAGTGTTTGTCTTGAAAGTAGTTTAGACCACACTTTTGGCAGCTCTACCTACGTAAACTCACATTTTCCGTGCTTAAATTGTCCCGACTGTACACTTCATTATAAGTGCCTTGCTTTGCCACCTTTTCTTTTCCTCATTAACTCCGAGGAAACATTGACGTTACTATATTAAGTAATTAAAAATATAATGCAGGTAGGTACATCGTTCTGGCCAATAAGAACGTTGAGTCATGGTTCGTTGCAGGGCTGGTAGGTAGCTCCAGGAGATTTTGCAAGCGAGAATTGTCCTGAAGTGTGAAGAGAACCCTCGTGGCGAGAGAAGGAAGTAATTGAGAATTATGTGAAGTGGCACACAAGCTCTTGTGACGTCACTTCCGAGCGGAGCCCCTACCTAGTTTATTAGGGCGCCTTATGTAATGGCCGTTTATACGAATAAGCGCGCCATACCGTATCCAGCCGGTTTGCAAGTACCCGTTAATCATAAATTCAATAATGAAAGTTCAAATAAATTTTGGATTATACGCAACTCCTGAGAAGTAATGGAGACGCCTAAAAACTCTATTGTGACTGTTTCTATTAAAAAGAAATGTAATGCATGTTTTAAAGGCAAATAAATATAACACCAAGTTTTGGAAGATAATTCTTTTTCTCGTAGAATAAGTACATGATTTACAGTTGGGCATAACTATATATAGTAGTTAACACTTATAAGGCCAATCAATGATAAATTGATAGTTCCAACACAGTGATGTCAAGTGTTGCATAATGAATCTGAAATTCATATTCGAGATTACAACGGCAACTTAAGAATTCGTAACAACCTTAAATTCCGCGCGTAGAGCGGAAGCTTCTGAAAGCCTCCAAAGAAAGGGGTGAAACAGAGGGTGTAGAGCGTAAATAGATCCGGGGCGGTAAGCTCGGACGCAGGCGAGGTCTATAGCGCCTCTAGATACAGAAGAAACAACTTATTGGAATACCCCAAAAACCAACTGACATTTTTTCCTCTATTATGGTGGGGTTTGTTTATATTTGGTGGTATTCGATCTGTTAGGTTGCATTAGTACCGCCAACTGTTCGTAAAATATAATTATGGTAAAACTACGGCCACATTTGGTGTTTTTGCATCCGTTGTGTTGCCATAGAAGCCATTATTTTTAACGCATTTAAGGGAAGGTAACCGATAGGTTTTAAACCAAGATTCTCTTTAGACGCCGTATTAATTCGTGTATGCCGTTGTATTGCTCGTGTGTGCGTGGTTTTGTCTTGAATAATTTTAGAGCATTATCTATACAGTTATTGTTACTGTTATTTTTGTGTTTGCAACACAATAGTGTATTAAATATATTACGATATTTATCGTTCGGAGGAGATTTTATCCAAAAGTGTTATTGCAGAACAAGATTTGCCGAGGATGAGTAGGTTCGTCATGTGTTGTGTGGTAACGATGTACAAGAAATATTATTATCGGTTGAAAGCATGTTACTTTAACCCTGTGATATTTGAGGTTAGAAATAATGGTTTTATTATGTATGTTGGCAGTACTGCATTTTGGTGTAATGTGTACTGCAGTTTAGTGTAATATCGGCCATATTGAATTCTTGGGAATTGCCGATAAGCTGTTTCCTTTATAATACAGGTACATTGACGCCGGTGGGGCCTTCTAAGCCTACCTCTCTCCACAGTAGGGCTGTGTGACATCGAGTGGTAGGGCAGGGCAGACAGTGGAAACTCCACACGCCTCTCCCGCCATACACTTACCAGATCCTTCAATTCGAAACACTGAAAGGAAATGAAATGACAGGAAATGGGGACAGAAGAATTCGCGGGATTATATCGAGCCTTCAAATTTATTCGGCTTTTCCTGGCAGTAAAGTAAATGACGACATTATTACTTCAGCGAGATCTTGTCTCAAAGGCGAGAAGCGAAAGTGAACCTCGAAGTACATACGTATCCGAGTTAATGTACTAAAGCCGTGTAGAACTGTGTTTCACTAGAACATCTTGTGTGTTCATTGCATGCGACATGGAAATTACCACGGATCACAGAATTTGCATGTTTGAATACTACTTCCAAACTAGAGGGATACGTGAGAGTCTATCATTAGGATATTCGCCGTTGTATGAACGATTTTCTCAGCTCTTGTCCAGAATTTCATCATGTCCAGAGACAAAATATGATAAAAAGTATTAAAAGATTACATGTACCTAAAATTATTCATATGACGTTAAATTTTCATTTACTGCTGTAAAAAGTACGGACAAAGCTTTTTGTAATGGAAAAGTTGTGTCATTAAAGCCCAGACTCTACTCTACATAAACCACACAATTATTTGAGTTACCCATCAATATACATGCTGGGACTGCAATTTTACGAGACACGCGAATGTAAATACTGGAAAGGCGACATAAGTCCCATTTCACAAAGGGGTCTTTGAAACTGTTGTCATCCACTCCTTCCACTCACCTTCGCTAAGTCCTCTGCCAGAGGCTCTCATGATAAAGTCCCTTCAAATTACATCATGAGCAGATAATTTACTGGCGGTAAAGCCACAATTAATCTGATCCGAGTATTCGCCTACCAGCCAGGGAAAATACGAAAAAACCAAACTAACAGGTTGCCATACTTAAATCAAAAGTCTTTAAAATTTATTCCTTTTAAATTAAAAAATTGCAACGTTATTACTTCAAGTTTTAAATATCTTTTCTTCTGGCTCCTAAAGGCCCTCAGGAACCCAGTCCTCAAGCATTCATTTGTGGTTTTCATCCCTCTCGATGGTTCTGTCTGTCGCTCCCAACATTTTGGCCCACCGTTTTTACTGTTACATTCAGTGATGGTGTCCCAATGTTAAAACCAATGGTAGAAGTGAACCTATAATTAAACATATCAGTTCTTTGGTATGAAGTCCTTTCTTCTCAATATCTGTTTGAATTGGAGCACCCTTATGGGTACGACCAGACCCGGAGATTAATTCTGGCAAAACATGAACTGTAGCTACATACAGTAATGTACCAGCACCAAACAGCATTGCTATGCCTATAGCGGTCACTGATGTAAACCTTTCATTTTCTTCTTGTCCTAATCCAACATAGGTAAAAAATGTCATAACAGGTGCAGAAAGAGCAAAGATAATAAGATGCCATCTGATGTGCTTTCTCTTCAGTCCCTCATGAAGAAGAAAAGTTACCAATCCAAAAGCTTCTGGTGCCTTGTGTAACATTATGGAAATAAAAACAATAATTTCTACACTAACCTCACCTATTTTTGCTGCAGCACCCAATACGACACCATCAACTGCAGCATGGACCACTAGTCCTACAGTAGCTGCGATATGACTTTCTGAAGACACTCCACTTCTTAAATACTGATCTATCACTAACATAAACACAAAGCCCAGAAGTAATGAGATTCCCACCAAAGAATATGCTTCTGAAATCTTAGTTGGCTCAGCATGTGCTGTAACATTTGTGGCTGTTGTCTGAATGCGACTGTAACTCACAGAACCCAGGGATCTAACGCCTTCTGGAATGCTCACTGCCAAAGCAGTGCCAACAAGCAAGCCTGCTCCGAGGGCTGAGATCAATTTCAGCTTCTTCTCTGATGTTGGCATTAAAAATGGTATAGATCCAATGGCATAACTTCCTACGAACATAACCACTAAAATAGTAAGTATCATTGTCTCCATCTTAAATGTCATTCTTTTCCTGTGCCAGGAGCTTCCATTACTTCAGTTCATGTCATCGTAGTCATCTTTGCCCACTTTGATGTTTTCTGCAGCACTCTTATTTCACAAACGATAATCTTGAATGTACCACACTAATACTCATTAAAACTGTCCAAGTAAAAACATGTATTCACAAGTAAATTTTCCTGTGTCTATACTGACATAATAAGTGAGAAAACATTTCTTTTGTTTACTCGTTTGTGTAATGTTACCGTACCAACCGATCATTTCATTCACGAAAATAAACATAAAAATCTGGTGCGTTGCACTCATATAACTTTCTCTACTCTTGCACTAACCATTCTTACAATTCTTTATTGTTCTATCTTCTCCGTGTTACTACAGATAAATATTTCCAGAAATTATCTTATCACTTATCTCCTTAGAGATGCAAAGGGAATATAGGGAATACAGTAGGCTTTGAGGATAGTCAAATGTTTTAAATCTTTCAAATTCCGTTCTCCTTGCACGGTTGACATATAAAGAAATCTGATGTGTTGCATTCACATGACTTTCTCTACTTCTGTATTAACCATTCTTGCAAACTATTATTCCTATATCTTCTTCGTGTTAGACGAGATAAACATTTGCAGAAATTACTTTATTGCTTACTTCCTTTGCTTTGTGCCTAATAGAAGCAAGGGGAATATGCGAATACAGTAGGCTTTGAGCAATAGACAAATCTTTTAAAGCTTTGAGATTCCGTCCTCTTTGCACGATTAATATATGAAAAAATCTGATGTGTTGCACTCACATGACTTTCTCTACCATTCGTATAAACTCTAATTCCTATATCTTCATGTTAATACAGATAAACATTCGCAGAAATTATTTTATTGCTTATTTCCTTGTAGGTCCAAGCGGGATATGGGAACACAGTAGGTCTTGAGCGATACTCAAGTCTTTTAAAGCTATGAAATTCCGTTCTCTTTGCATGGCTAACATTTAAAAAATTTAATAACGATATTCATTTGATAGAAGTGCAAGTTCTCCAAAACTCACACAAATAACAAGCAATATCTCCGAAAGGGTTCCCTCTACAAAAAACCTATTCAGACATAAATTGTGTGTTTTAGGAAGATCTACATTTTCTGTACAGTAAGATTTACTCTATATCTTACGGTTTACCAGTTATGCAAAAGCCATCGAGAGTAAAAAGGACTTCATGGCTATAAACATAAAATTCAAAATAAACATTGCACGTGCCATAAAAATATCTCAAACATATGGCATTTTAATTAAACTCGTTAGAACCATTTTCAAGAAAATCACAACTTTCGAAAAATTTTCCATGTAAAGCGTAGTTTTGGGCGGAGAAATTTTCTTCAAAATCTTCGTGTCACATCCTTGAAAGATATTGTACTTAAATGCCAACTTTGGTTTTTAACCTACTTTTCGTTTTTGAGCTATGCTATCCACAGACAGACGGATACACAGACACACACGGACCTTTTTTTAAAAATGCTCCTTTTTTAATTCAGGGGGCCTCAAAACATATATTTATTGTGAAATCTCAATATCGAATTTTTGGGTGAAGTACAATACTTCCTCTACTATACCTAGTAGAGAATGTAAAAATCTGATGGGTTGCACTCACATGACCTTCTCTACTCTTGTACCAACCATTCTTACAAACTCTTATTCTTCTACATATCTTCTTCTTGTTAGATGAGATAAACATTTGCAGAAATTATCTTATTGTTTATTTCCTTGTAGGTGCAAGGAGAATATGGGAATACAGCAGGCTTTGAGCGATAGTCAAATATTTTAAAGCTTCCAAATTCCGTTCTCTATGTACGGTTAACGTATAAAAAGTCTGATGTGTTGCACTCACTTGACTTTCTCTACTCTTATACTAACCATTCTTACAAACTCTTATTCTTCTATCTTCTTCGTGTTAGTTGAGATAAACATTTGCAGAAATTCGTACCTTATTGCTCGTTTTGTTCCACGCGCAACGGGAGTATGGGTAGGTATATTACAGTAGGCTTTGAGCGATAGTCAAATCTTATAAAGCTTTCAAATTCCGTACTCTTTGCAAGCCTAATATGAAACATAAATAGCGATGTTGTATTTGACAGAAGTGTAAATCTCCAAAGATAATACAAATAGCAAGTAATATCTCCAAAATGGTTCAATCTACAAAACAATTTATCACGACTTAAATCGTATATTTTATCAAGATCTACATTTTTGTATAGTAATATTTTGTCCATCTCTTACGGTTTACGAGTTATTCAAAAGTCATCCAGAGTAAACAGGACTACATAGGCTATAGCCAGAAAATTCTAAATATACATTTCATTTGTCATCATAATGTCTCAAACATATGGCATTTAGTCAAAAGCGTTAGAGCCATTTTCAAGAAAATAAAAATTTTCGAAAAATTTTCTATGCAAAGGGTAGTTTAGAGCGAGGCTATTTTCTTTAAAGTTTTCGCGTCACATCCTTGAAAGACATTAAACTTAAGTACCAACTTTGGTTTCTAAGAGACTTTTCGTTTTTGAGTTATGCTGCCCACAGACTGACAGACAGACCGACACACACAAGACCCTTTTTCTAAAAGTGCTTTCTTTGGATTTAGAGGGTCTCAAGACATATATTTTTGGTGAAATCTCCACATTCTGCTGATTAAATATACACACCTGAAGCTATTAACGGTTGTGTAAATTGATCCAACATTCTCCTGAGTTAATGACAGTAGGTAAAACAATAAGGTTTCGTAAAAATGGTTTACTGAAGTGTGAGTAGAGGGAGAAAGGAGGGAGGGGGGAGACGGGAGGGATCATGTAATTTTGACACCAGAATTTTTTCAAATTAATGTTGTCACATTTTTTTCTCGCCATCATGCAAAGAACATAGAATTTCAAAATCATCACATAACGACCCCTTTATAAAATATGACTATCGGTTTTAGCGATATTTGGTCTTACGAGGTGCTTCCTTCAATGCTTCAAGTTTTTCTTTTTGATTAGTGGTATTCTGCGCATTGTAAAACATCTTCACATGTTGTATTGTAACGTGTTATCTGCATATTTAACAACTGAAAACATTTTGACGACTTAACCTTATTCTGAATTTGTAAAAAGAAAATTATGATGTGTCACACTCACATGACTTTCTCTACTCTTGGACTAACTGTCCTACAAACATTCCTCTGTCAGTTGAGGTAAACATTTGTAGAAGTTATTCTTATGCATGCAAGGGGAATATGAGAGAACGTCCAGTAGTTGGATAGCTGTCCTGTTTTAGGGTTGTAATAAAAACAGATCTGTACATAGCCACAATTTTAAATATGAATGATAAGGGATAAAAATCGTATAATAAAGTAAAATATTTGATAGATAAAGTGTGATAATGTACAAAATTAGTATAACATTTGTAAACATGACAGCTAACCATTTTAGAATTGTCACTAATGATCTACCGCACAATAGCCGTGTGTAGGACAGGATTGGAAAGAGTAGAGCGAGAGTGAAAAATTCAATGTCATGGCCAGGACTTGAACCACGAATATAAAAACTTTGGTTTTCAACCGACTTTTCGTTTTTGAGTTCTGCTGTTGTACACACAGGCGCACGCGCGCACGGACCTTTATCTATGAATCCTTTTTTTTAATTGAGGGGGCCTCAAAACATATTTCCGCTGAAATCTCTGTATCAAATTTTTGGGTGGAGTACAATACTTCCTCTACTTACTATACGTAGTAGAGAAAGTGATAATGTAGTGACTAGTATATAATGACGTAAAACCAACAAGGCTTGAGCCTTTGGCTTTTACAACGAATATTCTAAGTGTTGATATATTTGAAGCTTAAATACAATTCATATTTGGATAAACGCTATCTCAAGAGAAGCTGAACAATGTACCTACTTAGAAGGATAGTGCATTGTAAAGCGTTAGGTTATACGCCATACGTCCCTTATGGACCTATCTGTACGTGACATCTGTGAAGCTTTTTACACCCCTTTGTTAACAACCGAGTAATTGTAAAGCCCGATGCAGGATAAACAAAAGCTGTGCGTGGTACATAATGCAGCCGCTGCATTTGAATATTCCCATTACGGTTTATTCTTTATGTAACACAGGAATTGGTGACAATAGGAATTTCACTGAATTCAATTGCTGGAAGCTTTGAGTTCTGCGGTTCAATCTGACTAACTGCGTTCTATTGCAGAACCGTATATTGCGATTGAAAAACGATTCAAAGTTATTCACCATTTGTGTACCACACATATTAATAGATAAATAGTTTCTAAACTATTTGCATGGTGTTTCAATACATGAGCGATCTTTAAATACTTTATTTCATATATTCAGACGAGCATGAATGCTTTGGATTGCTCCTAATTCTTTAGTAGTTTTACATTTAAATATAGTTCAGAATCCCTCGATGTAAATTTTTTTCTTAAAATTATTGACATTCAGATAAACAGATTTAAGCAGTTTTGAATAAACATGCTTCCTGATTATAACAAAATATCATTGTAAAGGTATCTTCATCAAGGCATTTTTGTTTCAGAAAATCACACAAAAATAACAAAAAGGTGATACAATGGCTCATAATGTTACATGTTTGTTTAGTTTAACTACAAAAATCGAAGCACTTCATGTATAAAAGAAATTTGCAGTGTTTATGTTTATAATTTATGTGATCCAGTAATTATAAGCCAGGATACTGTTTGAAACATAATGTGTAAACATTTTAGTTTAGACATTTTTTCACGATATTGAGCAAACAAAATGTATTTTGTATAGATAAGATTACAGTGAAATTAATTATAACTGGTAATTACATCACAAATCTGACAAACGATGTGCAGAGTCGCGGATAAAGGACAAACATTAAAAATTATGACGTATTGCATTTACATGACCTTCTCTACTAACTCTTGTACAAATTATTCTTACTAACACTTATTCTTCTATCTACTTCATTCGCAGGAATTGTTTTATGGTATGTTTGCCTGTTTGGGACAAGGAGAAGAAGGGAATACAAGTCAAATCTTTTAATGATGACTTTGAAATTCGTTCCCTTAGCATGAAAAATGCATAAGAAATGAACAATGCTTCACGTTTGAGAAAAATATAAGTATTGAAAAATTTACACGAACAATAAGGAATATCCTGGAAATGGTTCACTCTTAAAACTTTTGACATAAATTATGTTTTTAACGAGATCTATATAGTTGTAGTATAATTTTGTCTATCTCTTGTGCTTATCCTAAAAGTCATCCAGAATTTAGAGGACTTCAGATGCTATTCACAGAAAATTCAAGATATAATTTAATTTAACATGACGATATCTTAAACAAATGACATTACAATCAAAATCGTTAGACTATTTTAAAGACAGTAAACGCATTTAAAAATGCTCTATTTAAAGGGTGTTGAGGGTCGGGAATATCCTTGAAGATCTGCAAGGCGCATTCATGGAAGGACCTGGAAACTTGATAATTAAGTTCAGCATCTTCCAAGAATGCGTCACGAACATTTCAAGAAAATTCCTCCTTATGACAAATGAAACGTATATCTCGAATTTTCTAGGAATAGCCTCTGAAACCGTTTTCATATTGGACGCTTTTACAGCGTAAGAGGTAAACAAAATCTGAGTATATGAAAAGTATAGATATATGTAGACGAAGCACACAATTTATGCTTAATCCGTTTTTTGTGAAAATAATAATTTCCGAGATATTCCTTGTTAATGGTTTGAATTTTTCAATACCTATACTTTTCTCAAATGGGTAGTCATTTTATTTATCCTGCTATGCAAAGGAATTAATTTCAACGCCATCACATAGCGACCAACTCTTAAAGATTTGACTGTCACTATATTCCTCTATTCCCATTGTTGCGAGAAGAAAATCTGTAATGAAACCAGTTTTATAGTAAATCCGGCCTAAGAAAGCTACTTAACATTAACACCGCTAATGTAAAAAAATAGCAACCAAATAGCACTAAAATTAAAAAATGGATCTATTTAGTTTTCTTCCTCAGAGAACTTCAGTCAGGAACCAATTAGAGCGTTCTCTGCGAACACGTACTTACGAGCCTTGTATACTTCAAGTGCCTTTCTTATTTCGGCAACAGTATACAGGCTCATATTTCGGATTAGCATGAAGAAAATATAAGAGTAAGATTTTTAAGAACAGTTCATCGAAGAAAAGGCAGTGAAAGTCATGTGAATGTATCACAGCACACTTTTACTTTCTCTACTACGTATAATAAGTAGGGGAAGTATTGCATTCCACTCAAAACTTCGGTGTCGAGATTTCACCGGAAGTATATGTTTTTAGGCCCCTCAATCCAAAAAAAAATCATTTTTAAACAAAGGTCCGCGCGCGCGCGCTCGCGCGTGTGTGTGTGAGTGTGTGTGTGTATGTGTGTGCGCGTGTCTGTCTGAAACATCATACAAAAAGTCACTTAAAATCACAGTTGGCATTTAAGTTTAATATTTTTTTAAGGATGCGACACAAGATTTTTAAGAAAATACCTCCAACCTAAACTACCTTTTACGTGGAAAATTTTTCGAAAGTGTTTACTCTCTCAAAAATAGCTTTAACGATTTTTATTAAAATGCCATAGGTTTAAGCTATTTTTTATGGCAAATGAACAGTATGTTGTTGTTTTTTTTTTTTTTTTTTTTTTTTTTTGGGTTAAGCGAACCATTTCGGAGATGTTCCTCCCTAATTGTGTATTTTGCAATACTTAAATTTTTCACAAATGGAAGGCTGTTATTTACTTTTTTATCTCTTGGCCATGCAAAGAGAACGGAATTTCAAAACTTTAACAGAAATGAGTAGCGCTCAAACGTACTGTATTCCCATATTCCCCATGTATATACAAAAAATCAGCAGTAACATAATAGAGGAACAAGAGTTTGTAAGAAAAGTTAGTGCAAGAACACAGAAAGTCATGTGAGTGCATCACATTTTTTTTTTTTTTTTTTTTTTTTCGCTTAGTAAACTACTTAAAATGTATCTGTATATTTTGAATTTCCTGGCTATACTCTATGTAATCCTGTTTACTCCGGATGACTTTTGAATAACTCATAAACTGTAAGAGATAGTCAAAATCTTACTGTACAAAAAATGTACACAATTTATGTCTGAATAAATTTTTTGTAGAGTGAACCATTTCGGGGATATTTCTTGTTATTTGTGTCAGTTTCGGAAAACAAAACTTTCGTGAAATGGAACATCGTTGTTCAATTTTTCGTATGTTAAGCGTGCAAAGAGAACGGGATCTCAAAGCTTTAAAAGATTTGACTATCGCACAAAGCCTACTGTATTCCCATATTACCGTTACACGCGCAAGAAGACGAGTAATAAGATAATTTCTGCAAATGTTTATCTCAACTAACACGAAGAAAATAGCAGAATAAGGGTTTGTAAGAATGGTTAGTTCAAGAATAGAGAAAGTCATATGACTGCAACACATCAGATTTTTACTTTCTCTACTGGTAAGTAGGGGAAGTATTGTATTCCACCCAAAAATTCGATGTCGAGATTTCACCGGAAATACATGTTTTGAGGCTTCCTGAATCCAAAAAAAGCATTTTTAGAAAAATGTCCGTGTGTATGTCAGTGTGTCTGTGTGTCTGTGTGTCTGTCAGTCTGTCAGTCTGTCAGTCTGTCAGTCTGTGGGCAGCATAACTCAAAAACGAAAAGTCGGTTAGAAACCAAAGTTGGTATTTAAGTTTAATGTATTTCAAGGATGCGACACGAAGATTTTGAAGAAAATCGCCCCACCCTAAACTACCCTTTACATGGAAATTTTTTGGAAAATTTTGATTTTCTTGAAAATGACTGTAACGATTTTGATTAAAATGTCACATGCTTGAGATATTTTTATGACAAATGAAATGTATATCTTGAATTTTCTGGCTATAGCTCATGTAGTCGTATTTACTCTGGACGAATTTTGCATAACTGGTAAACCGTTAGAGATAGACAAAATCTTGCTGTACAAACACTGTAGATCTTGCTAAAATACACAATTTATGTCTCAATAAAATTTCTTGTAGGATGAACCATTTCGGAGATATTCCTTGTTATGTGTGGGAGTTTCAGAAAACAGAACTTTAGCGAAATGCAACAACGTTGTTCATTTTTTTATATGTTAATCTTGCAAAGAGAACGGAATCTCAAAGGTCAAAAAGATTTGACTGTCGCACAAAGCCTGCTGTATTCTAATATCTCCCTTGCACCTACAAGGAAATAAGCAATAAGATAATTTGTACGAATGTTTATCTTAACTAACATGGAGATATAGGAATAAGAGTTTGTTAGAATGGTTAGTGCAAGACTAGAGAAAGTCATGTGAGTGCAACACATCAGATTTTTAAAAACTCTGATGTGTTGCACTCACATGACATTCTCTACTCTTGCACATATCCATTCTCACAAACTCTTATTCCTATATCATCTTCGTGTTAGTTGAGATAAACATTTGGACAAATTATCTTATTGTAGGTACAAGGGGAATATGGGAATACAGTAGACTTTGTGCGATAGTCGAATCAATTAAAGCTTTGAGATCCCGTTCTCTTTGCACGCTTAACATATAACTATGAACAGCGATGTTCCATTTCACGAAAGTTTTGTTTTCCGAAACTCACACACATAACAAGGAATATCTCCGAAATGGTTCACTCTACAAGAAAATTTATTCAGACATAAATTGTGTATTTTAGCAAGATCTCCATTTTTTGTGCAGTATGATTTGGTCTATCTCTAACGGTTTACCAGTTATTCAAAAGTTATACAGAGTAAATACGACTGCAGGGGCTATAGCCAGAAAATGCAAGATATACATTTCAGTTGTCATAAACATATCTCAAACATATGACATTTTAATCAAAATCGTTGCAGCTATTTTCAAGAAAATCAAAATTTTCGAAAAATTTTATATCTAAAGGGTAGTTTAGGGTGGGGCGATTTTCTTCAAAATCTTCGTGTCGCATCCTTGAAAGACATAAAACTCAAATACCAACTTTGGTTTTTAGGCTACTTTTCGTTTTTGAGTTATGCTCTTCACAGACACGCACAGGTGTTTTTGGGGGGGGGGGGGATTTATTTCTGGTGAAATCTGGACATCGAATTTTTAGGTCAAATGCAATACTTCTCCTACTTACTAGTAGAGAAAGTAAAAAGAGGGAACAGAACGAAATGATTATATTTCGGTTGTTTATCCTAGGGGTTTTTTGGGGGGGGGGGGGATTTATTTCTGGTGAAATCTGGACATCGAATTTTTAGGTCAAATGCAATACTTCTCCTACTTACTAGTAGAGAAAGTAAAAAGAGGGAACAGAACGTAATGATTATATTTCGGTTGTTTATCCTAGGGGCAAATCGACAGTTAGGCACCAGTCGACACTTCAACCTATTAGCCACCATTATCACCAGACCGTCATGACTCTGTGTATGTGAATCACACTCATTAGAGTCCGATTCACTACAAAAATTCCACGAAACATATGCATCGCTGCGCTTCGAGTTCAAATTATAACCAAATTTATAGTTGATATTACAGACTCTAAGATACAACAGATTATAGCTTTTTCGTATTAACCCACAAAATGGGAAAGTTTTCGTGAATAAACTTATTATATTGTTATATATTTCTCATTTTTAACTATATTATTTATTTTGATTATAGTTCGATTCTTATTTGCCTATATTTTATTTATTTTTACAAACCAAACAATCAAATAAAATAGTGCTAGCATCTATACTTAAGCAAGTGAACTAGTTCAGGTCTATATTTGCAGATAAACAAAGAAAGTGTGGAAATATGCATAAGATGGTAATAAACTTACAGACTTTTTTGAGCTAATCTGCGTAATTAATTTTTACTTTCTCTACTGGTAAATAGAAGGAAGTATTGTATTCCACACAAAATTTCGATCCAGAGATTTCACCGGAAATATATGTTTTGAGACCCCTAATCTAAAAGAAGCACTTTACGAAAAAGGTCCACGCGCGCGCGCGTGTGTGTGTGTCTGTGTGTGTGTGTGTGTGTGTGTGTGTGTGTGTGTGTGTGTGTGTGTGTGTGTCTGTGGACAGCAGAACTAAAAAACGAAAAGTTGGTTAAAAACCAAAGTTGGTATTTAAGTTTAATGTCTTTAAAGGATGCGACACGAAGATTTTGAAGAAAATAGCCGCACCCTAAACTACCCTTTACATAGAAAATTTTTGGAAAGTTTTGATTTTCTTGAAAATGGCTCTAACGATTTTGGTTAAAATGTCATGAGATATTTTTATGACAAATGAAATGTATATCTCAAATTTTTTGGGCTATAGCCCCTGTAGTCGTATTTGCTCTGGACGACTTTTGCATAACTGGTAAACCGTTAGATATAGACCAAATCGTACTGAACAAAAATGTAGATCTTGCTAAAATATTCAATTAATGTGCCAATAAATTTTCTTGTAGGGTGAACCATTTCTGAGATATTCCTTGTTATGTGTTTAAGTTTCGGAAAACTTAAAACTTTCGTGAAATGGAACATCATTGTTCAGTTTCTTATATGTTAAGTGTGCAAAGAGAACGGAACCTCAAAGCTTTAAAAGATCTGACTATCGCACAAAGCCTACTGTATTGTAATATTCCCCTTGTACCTACAAGGAAATAAGAGACAAGATAATTTGTACAAATGTTTATCTCAACTAGCACGAAGAAGATATAGGAATAAGACTTTGTAAGAATGGTTAGTACAAGAGTAGAGAAAGTCATGTGAGTGCAACACATCAGATTTTTGTTTAGTTTGCTTTCATTTCATTATCATTGCGCATCAAGATTAGTAACCGTGCGTGCTCTCTTTCATTATCAAAGAGTAAGCGAGTCGTAGCTGATGATTGATTGAAGTAACCCAGAGTGAGGTTCATGAAATGGTGAGAGTAAAATGGCTTTCAAACCCCCAAATCAGGCCAATCATACAACTGAATGCACCCGACTTGTTTCATTTGTTCACTTATTGAACTCTGCTCTCAGCCCATGGTGTCATGAATGTAAAGTGCGTGTCATTCACATGTTCTTCGTGACAAGCAACGTCTCTTTCATTATTGTGGCTTTTATGCAATGCAAGCAATATCCAATGGGACCATTCACCAAAAAAGTATATCTCCAGGGACAAAATTCACAGGGGGTACATCAGGGGAACGAGGGAGGTTTAAAAGAAAAAGTTACAAAACGCTTTAGATGAGCTGAGAAATAAGCATTCGTCAACAGAAATGTGTATAGTAGGTAAATACATACATATTTACTGCAACACTGAAAAAGAAAAGCAGGTCCATACTTAATATCCGCCATTGGCTTTAGCTTTGCGATAAAGTTTATACGAGTACATAAAGCTTTCGTTAACGAAGAATACTAGTGGTGACACCTACATGCGCTCAACCTATCTGGTACCTACGTGCACATACAACAGATGTGTATTGATATTTGCACATTTATACTAGGAGTGGTCGACCTGTTTTGAACTTGGGACAGTATCTTGATACAATCTTGTATGGGGCCATATAATTAAGTTTATATTAATAACTATTTTAAATTTGAACTAAAGAATTCTATAAGTGTTATTAAAATACTCAGGCCAATGTTTAAAACAATGTTTTTAAAGTCGCTCAGTTATTCTTATTATATTTTGAAAGAACGTCATATCATTTTGAGTACATGAATTATGATAGAAATACTCGTTATTAGAAAATTTAATGACTCCCAAATACATTTTAAAAACTTGCAATAATGTGATCATTGAACCTGCTTTCCCATTTATCAGTTTCTTAATATTAGGTAGAACTTCTGTGTGTTCATTGTGTATATTAGCAACATATGCATATGTAAAAGCTGAAGGTAATTTATTATTAATAACATTCATGACAGAAAAGCCAAACCAGTACACATACTTTAGAGCAAAATCGTGAACTTCAGGAAAGCGGTATGAAGGGAAATATTTGTAAAATTCAGTCAAATTTCAACTGGATGATGGACAATGCTCTTTTAATTTAGCAGAAAGTCCTGAATTGCTCTTATTTACATTTGGATGGAGAGTATTTAGGGGAGGGTTACCCAATTTGTACCAATTTATGCATTTCATTTTTTCTAATTGTATCTGAGAGCTTTTGAATTATTTCAATACCGGCACCTTAATTCCAAATATGATTTGCCTAAAAAGGAACGTTTATTTCAACTTAATATAAAGTCATGAGGCTCAGTTTTCTAAATGTCTGCAATGGGTACAAATTAGACAACTGTTTTCGCCAAGTCTACCGCTGGGTTCCTAAATTGTACCACATACATTATGTGCACAAACAATTTATTTTCCTTTGCAGTTAGTACAGAAAAACTTTTTTACAGGTTTCCTTGCTCCTGCATACAGTAGTCCTTCCAAAGATCTCACATCCCTATAAGCAACTGGTTTTTAGCGTGCCTTAATATTTTAGGCTTCGGCACATTGTACATTCGAGCACAATATATTCCGTGATCATTATTTATTCACACAGTGGCATAGTTAATCCTAGAATCATCTCCAAGTATTGTCACTTACTTGCTATCTTATATATTTACACGAGTAATTCTTGGATATATATGATGTTGCTTTGTGTGTGCTTCCAAAACTCAAAAAGTTCTGCGTCGATTTAGCTCAAATTTTGAGACGATATAAAACCCGCTTCAAAGATTGTTTATCTATTTCTTGCGTCAGTTAACATATCTAAAGCCCAGGAGGAACTGGGAAAACATTTCTTATCAGATTGATTCTGGCAACAGTTCGATCAAAGAATGACATAGCCTTAGCTGTCGCTTCGTCTGGAATAGCTGCGACATGGTTAGTGGGACTAGGAAGTTCATGCATTTGCATTTTTTTTCATAGGTGTTAAAAATGTATGCTTTTACATTATGTGCACGAATTATGGAATTTTCAGTTATTTGTACATCATTTTATGGTGCATATAACTGCATATTTTCTTAATTTTTATAAATGCATAATATTTCAATATTATAGCCCCTATATTGCATATGTTAATGATTTTATTATTTTTTTTTCCATCTGGATAATATTTTTCATATTGGTAGTATTTCACATCATGATGCAACTCGCGAGGTGGCGAGAACTAATGCTGAGTCATGTTGTCATGCAGTGAATCCCCTGTTTCTACCCTTTCATTCTATGTATGTGCGTAGAGAATGATCAGTGCTTTATCTGAGAGGTTTATATTAACAAAGATATAATGCAGGTCAACGTTTTGAGCAGCACGATTATAGCAACGCTTGCCTGCCCACTAGTAGTTGTGTTGTGGTCTTCAAACGTAACAGTGTTGTGAACTGGTTCCCACCAAATTAAATTAGGCGTATAAAATGTTAAAAAGGCTCTTCAAATGTCGAAAATAAAACCAAATTCGAGTGCTAGATTAATTAATTTACAGAATGAGTTTTCGGGTGATTTAATATCTACAGATAATAGGGCACTGTTTTGTGGAGCGTGTGAGAAAAATGTAGGGAGTGAGAAAAGATTTAAAATAGTTCAGTACATAAACACAGCAAAACATAAGGAGAATTTAATCAGAAAACTCGCAAACAAAGACCTGTTCAAAACAGCTAGTAGAGTGTTTAGGAAGTAGGGTTACTGAATTTTCCTATGACTTGTGTCAAGCATTTTTAGCTGCTGATATTCCCTTGTTCAAAATGAATAATCCGACATTTAAAAACTTTATTGCCAAGTACACTCGACAACATGTGCCTGAAGAAAGTACACTGCGTAAGACTTATGTAGGACATTGTTACAATACCATATTGTCAAATATACAAAATGAATTAGCCGATCAGTTTGTGTGGTTGTCTGTTGATGAAACCCCTGATTCTGAGCGCCGTTCTATTGCTAATATAATCGTAGGTGCTTTAATGAACAAAAGACTACACCTTACCTACTTAATGTGTGCGAATTGTCGGCCACTGACAATGTAACTGTGACCCAGTTTGTGATGGACTCTTTGAAATTACTATGGCCATGTGGGTACAAATACGACCGGTTACTTTTATTTGTTACTGATGCAGGTCCTTATATGGTAAAATCAGGACAAACGCTGAAAGGTATTTTTCCTAACTTAATTAATATAACTTGTTTGGCACAGGTTCATCGCATTTCTGAGACAATACGTGATTCCTTCCCATTGGTAGATAGATTTGTGTCCAGTACAAAGAGAATTTTTGTTAAATCTCCTAAAAGAGTTAAGTTGTTTAGATCAACAGCACCTAATATCCGACTTCCTCCTGCACCATGTTAACTCGATGGGTAACATGGGTCGATGCCGTTTTATATTATGCTGAGCACATAGAAATGGTCGAAGAGGTTGTTAATTCATTGGACTCGAAAGATGCTTCATCAATAGAAACTTTGCAAAGTATTCTCAGGCACTCGGTTAAAAGAGGATCTTAGCTTCATATCTGCCCATTTTTCTTTCTTATCAACAACCATAACGACATTGGAAGCTGTAGGATCTCTTTTGCATGAATCAGTGTCTTTGAAAAAAACAATATGTGATCTAAGTTCGGTTCCTGGTAGCATAGGACAAAAAGTGAAAGAGGAAGAGAATTATGTAATTTCAAAAAGTTCTGGTTATAAACAGATGTGCGATATTCGAGACATCCTCGAAAGAAAACCATCTGTCACACCAAGAGACTTGACTCTCTCTGTGAAGCAGCTAACATCATTTAAATATATCCCGATAACATCTTGTGACATGGAGAGAAGCTTTTCACGTTACAAAAGTGTTTTGCGAGACAACAGACGATGTTTTATAGTTGAAAATTTGTGCAAAGTGTTGGTTGTGAACTACAATTTAGCAGTTAATACTAGCAGCGTGCCACTTCTGCTCAACTTGTAACGAATAAGATAACTTTATTTATTATTTATATTAACTCGCTTTGTCTACTGCAAGTGATATTAATTGTTTTAATTAAATAGTGCATATTTGCATGCATACTTCAGTGTTTTTTAGGGCATGAACTTCCGAGCCCTAGTTACCAGGTAGAAGGACTGCTCATTCAGCTCTGAAGTTGACATTGAACATAAAAACCATCGCGACTCCCACGTGCAATATTTCCAAAGCGTCTGGTCTGGGAAAAATATTACAAAAATGTAAAGTCATTGTTTGGGATGAATGTGCGATGGTACATAAAAAATCGCTTGAAGCTATGGATCGATCGTTACAAGATTTGCGTGGAAACGTTCAACCATTCGGGAATGATATTGCTATCAATTGATATTGATATTGTCCACAGGGATGTTAGACGAACATTGCCTGTAATTTCTCGATCAACACCAGCGAACTTAATAAATGCTTGCACAAAATATTCAACATTGTGGTGACGCGTACGTACATTATCAGAGAACGAGCTGTCCTTACCGCGAAGAATAAAGATGTCTATCAACTTAATAATTTTATACAGTTCAGCATTCAAAGTGAGGAAATTATATATAAATCGATAGACGCCGTTGCGGAAGCAGATGAACTATTAATTACCCATCGGAGTTTTTGAACTCTCTTGATCTGCCAGGAATGCCACTACACACATAAAAATTAAAAATAGGTGTGCCAATTATCATGTTGCGTAATGTTAATCAGGCAATGGCAAGAGGCTCACAGTTAAGAAATTGATGAATAACTTAGTGGAAGCAACAATATTAACTGGGACTTTCAAAGGTGAAGATATCCTCATTCCTAGAATTCACATTATCCCGACCGATACACCATTTCAATTTAAAAGATTACAGTTCCCAATTCGATTAGCGTTTCCAATCACAATCAATAAAGCTCAAGGTCAATCTTTGGAATTGTGTGGTTTATATTTAGGCGAGGATCGCTTCTCACATGGACAATTGTATGTTGCGTGTTCCCGTGTCGGCAAACCAGATAGTCTTTATATCTATGCAAACAATGGAAAATCAAAAATATGTATACACACAAGTATTGCAAAATTAACCTTCTTTGAAACGTATGCTTTGTTTTGTTTTCATTTCTCATCCATGCAACCATAATGTGCCACAGTGGCAGAGTAGAGCTAGTAATATTATATATATTCCGCGCAAGTTGGAAACGGCTCTAACGATTTGGATCAAATTTTGTATTCAGACAGGGTTTTGCTTATTAAGTTTATCTAAATAGGTGTCATTCCTGAAAAAATTATATTTTAGGCGTAACAGTCACAATTACCCTAAACCTTATTTGGCCATAATTTGTCTGCTAATGGGCCAATTTTCAACAACAAGCCAGGATATTAAAGGCCTCATCAAGAGTTTTCAGAAAACCTAAAGAAAGTTGACTATATTAGTGACTATATTAGTCAACGCGTAATGCCACAATTAGTCGAAACCTTATTTTCACCATAATTTCTGTGTTAATGGGCAAATTTCAACAAACAAGCCAGCATATTTAAGGCCTCAACAAGAGCTTTCAGAAAGCCCAAAGAAAGTTGACTATATTAGTCAACGCGTAACCATTACAATTAGTCTAAACTTTATTTTGACCATAATTTCTGTGTTAATGGGCAAATTTCCAACAAACAAGCCGGGATATTAAAGGCCTCATCAAGAACTTCCAGAAAACCTACAGAAAGTTGAGTTAGCTATCTTTGTGGTGGTGGTGTGGTGGCGGTGGTGGTGGTGGCAGCGGTGGCGATGGTGGTGGTGGTGGTGGGTAGATATAATGTTCAATGGATGCTCAAATCTTCAGACCTTCGACGGTGATACTGTGTATGCCTAGAGGTACAGAGACGAGGTACTGGAATCACATGTGCAGTTCAGAGATGCAGTTGGTCCACAATTCATCTTTATGAATTATAATGCATTCCGCACAGAGGGCAGAGTGAGCTACTCACTGCAGCACGCCAGCCTCCACCAAGTACACTTACAGACCTCCGAAACACTCTTCCTAAGGAATGGGAACAGCTGCCCGCAGAGCTCTTGAAGCACCTTATAGAGAGTATGTCATGCTGCTGCGACATTTGTGTAGCCATTTGGGGTCATCACGCCCCATATTAACCTCTCAGTACCATCATTGTCATTGTGGAGGTGATTGTCAGAATTTGTTCTTCTGTAAAAAGTGTCCCGAGGGCAAAGTTCTCTGCTATTTCTTACTATATTGTAGTCAAGATAATGTGTTGCATTGGTAACAACATATTGCATTATGTTTAGCTTTTGTGCAATTATGGTAGTTTGGTAATAAAATATGAATTATGCTTAACTTTTGGGCACTAGTGTACTATGTGATATGGTCGGGACGGATGAACTTATTTTATTCTTAGGGCCAATTTGTGTTTATAAGTAAGATTTGATTATGTTATTCAGTTTCATGTGCCAAGTTGTCTCCATTGTCTCTAGCTTAGTGCTTTCTCTCAGCTTGATAGACTTTCCCGTCTGACACAGCTGCACAGCTGTCAGTAACAAACGCGACCTACATATGTAGCTAGCGTCTGATGTTCATCCATCGCTCAGACATGCTTAACTTTGCCCTGTCCGCCAATTGCATTTCAGATATTCTATCTGGAGACAGTGTGTACCCTTGTGGACACTTGGTAGTATCAGAATAACAATTTCCATGCAGAATCTCAATGCAATGTACGTTAGTGTTTCTTAAAACTATACAATCTATCATAATGAAGCTTTTAACACTAATAAAACAGTTTTTTCTGGCTCGGAAATAGTAATAATATCACAAGTAAAGTTGATAATTTTTATTCCATTCATATTCCAATACACAAAATTTTTAAAAGCTTTTCACATATTTTATTCTTTAGGTGCACTTTTGTTCTAAACACTTAAAGTGACACATTTCAAATTTTGTATTCACTTTACAAACTTGTTATTCAACATAGCTGGGGAACGATTAACACATTTTAATCAATAGCAGCAATTTGAAAAAAAAAAATAATTATGTACTCTTTATTTTTAATGATTTTATGTATGAAAACAAGGAATTTCATGAAAGTATAACATAAAAAGCGTCTGCTGGCTTCTACAGCTTCTACTGGCCTGCTGCATATATACAAAAGATCAAAGCTCTATCTGTTATATTTTTTTAGGAAAAGCGTACTTAGTTTTAAAAAAACAAGTTACGGTAAATTTCAAAAGAAGATAGTATTGTGTAGTATAAAAGGGACGTGGCAGCCTGGCCGACATTTTTAAAACTCCATTTAAATACCCATTTAAATGCACCTAATTGCTGCAAACACACAAAAAGCTTATATGAGCACGTTATGCAAACTATGTAGATTCATATTAAGCAAAAATAGTCAAGTTTTGTTATCCAAAATCACTACCAAGTGTTCTAAGCACACTGAAAGTGTTCCGGGCAGTCTAAATGTTGGCAAACGGCATTGCAAACAGCAGTTGGGAATATGGCGAGTGAGAATCCAGAGTAAGAGAAGGAGGGGGGTCCTATCCTATACTCAGTTTTGTATTGTTCAGCGGTTATCTAATGCTGTTTGTAGCTTTAAATTAATAAACTAAATACATACGGCTTAAGGTGAGACTGACCACCTCCGTAGCGCAGTTGGTAGCGCGTTTGCCTCTGGCGCGGAGGGCCTGAGTTCGATCCCCGGTACCAACATGGGTATTTTATCCCCTCTGGGAGGTCTGGCACGGGGTGCACTCCGCTTCGTTAGTCCCGGGGGGACCAATTGAGGAGCTACTTGATGGAAAAGTAGCGGCCCCAGGTCGTGAAGACTGCATAACTGGCCGGGACGGATCGAGACGCTGAACACGTACCACCCTCCAGTACTGCACCCCATCAATGACACCTGTAGTGGGGGAGGTAGGGCCTGTAGTGGGGGACGCAGCGGATGGGCAGTAAGGCTTGGCTCTGCATGGGCTGTTGTGCTGGGGCTTAGTTTAGTTTTTAAGGTGAGACTAAATTGCGAAAATTGCCATCAAATGACAGGTTTTTGTGCCGCCATACAAACTGAAATTTTCTCTCTACTTTGATACATTTTTATCTTTTTAGGCACATATATTTTATATATTTTTTAAAATGGCCTGTATCTGCCATTATTTAATGGGAACTGGGACAATGGTAAAGAGCGGATAACTTTAGCCCATTTTATGGACGAGGATTTGTTCTATTAATTGGTGCTATATGCTTTTAATTAGGTATCTGCGTGTGGTTTCTTTGCATGCATAGGCATATAGAGTTTGTTGTCTGTGTTTTTACTGCGAACAGCTTTTCTGTTAATCGCAGTTTCTGATATACGAGTTGATTAACTGGTTTCTCATAACCTAGTGCAAACAGACCAATAAATGTTAGGATATAAAAATAACAGATTCTTTGTGAACCTACTAAATTATATAAATACAAATCTATGGCAGAAAACTCCCACTTATTACATTGAAATGTCTCCCTCCCCTTCCTCCATAAATTATTTCAAAAGCTCATTCAAACAATTGTATTTCAGATAATATATGCACTTCGGTGAAATCTGACTGTACAAATAAACTTCTATATGTACCTTTAGAAGAAAGTCGTCATTGGAAGAGCAAAACGCCATATCCAGTCACCAAATTAGCGACTTTATCATTTGTATGTAATTTAAACGGGTCTGTAATCCTGAATCGCTTTCTTTTTTCCGGTATATATTTGGCTGAATTGACATTGAGTGACATAACCACATCCACTGGTTGGTCATATGATGTATATTAACGCAAATGAAGTTACTTAGATTAGTAATTTCTGTGCAGATTGTATTGCACATGACAAAGTGATACTCAAACGCATGTTAGTGCTGTTCTCAGAGCTTCCGGTAATGACTTTGGGTTAAACAAACGATATGGATGAGAATTGCAAATAAACGTAACTAAAGTGCGTTCATGAGCAGTACTTTCATGGACCGCATCCTCTCCACACATGTTGTTCATGTACCTACTGCAGTCAACTGGAACTCATACTATCGTACTTTCATTATGAGATGAAACTTCATCCTCGCCTATGACAATTGAGTAACAGAGCTACAACTAAAACATGTTAAACTTTTTGACAGATATGGACAACATATTTGCAGTATCAACATCCATTTAACTGGAAATATAACTCTTGATGTCCCGGGGCAGCTCGTCAAATTCAGAGCCGTATTTTGTAAAACAATACCGTGTAGTAAGTGAATTACACACGTTACTATACCGTCATGTTAATGACATTGTCCGGCGGCTTTCCCAGAACACTCGCTTTCTGTTGCCTGTATGTTACATATGGATCAACTGCATTGAGAATTAAGCGTCAATTACCGTCAAACAGCTCATTACGTTCTCAATGAAAGAGGTAACAAATTCTACGCTATTCATCGACAACACACAACTCTTTATCGATCGAAATTGCAATTCGATATTTCAAACTTACCGGATCGTTCAGTTGAAGTCAATGTTCTCCCTTTAATTAGGAGAAGTCAACTGATTGGTGAAGGTTAACTAAATTAAAACATTTTGTCGTTAGGCACATGCCAAAAGAGTGTTTACTTCACTTCTATTTTACTATCAGAAAAAGCATTCCTGAGCTATAGATCTTAACAGTTATATGGGATAATGACAGAACTTGTTGCTTTTACATTATGATCATTACATAAAACTAAGATTCAGAAATAAAAGCTAATTTTCAAACTAAGGAAGTGTGAAATTCACTGATCTTTCGCTTCTTAATGCTATCAACTTCACCATTTTCTGGTAAAATTTGACACGAGTAGGAATCGAACTAGGAATATCTGGTAGGACAGCCACGAGTGAAATGGCTGAGCTTCCCGGCACATACATGTAGTACATACGTATATTATTAAAGCACATTCTCATCTCTTCCCTAAACGCAATTACACTTGTAACACAAGCAGCATTAATTTGTAGATCCTAGTTACCTTTATAGTTGCAGTGTAGGTACATTGCTACATTTTGTGTTATCTCTTATCATATTCATAAATATACATACCTCTATTATACCAAATTACTCGAGGTGTTTATTTCATTATCATAATGAACAAACGGAGAACACGTCTCTTATTACTGGATTGTATTACTGCCATGGGGAAATCATCATAATTACTTTATCTCGTTGCAGTTAATTTGGATGTTTCGCAATTTAGACTAGTTCTAATATGTGAAACATGTACCTACATATGGATGTGATAGCATTTTTATTCACCCAAACGGTTAATTTGCAGTAACGGCATCTTAAAACTAACATCTATTATTTTACTTTCCTCTCTGGAATATATAAAACCGTAACCAAAAAGCTGTCCGTTTGTTTTTATAGTTTGATCATTAAGGTGCATAATTATCTTTTAACGTATCAATTTCCTTAGTTTCCTTGAGTATGGTAACACTCCAATAAAACTTATAATTTAGACACATAAAATGCAAAAACTAGCCGACATTCAAGACTATTTGCGGCAGTTCTACCGTCACTCTTTTGCGTTTATTAGGAAGGATTTTCTTTCCTTCTCCTAAACATTAATGGCCAAGTATCCTTTTATAGCATTCTTCTGCAGAGAAACGCGCGTCTTCTTTGTGGTGAGATGGAAATTGCGGTATTTTGAGAAAATACTAACAAACTCATAACACCACAAAACAAAATAATGCTCAAATAAACGAAAAGAAATGGGAATTCAAGCTTGAGAGTTAATTAGAAGCAGTAGCAGTTTACTTGGCTTGTTAAAAATTATCGTCTTTTTAAATGGCTGCACCAGACTCTTTACAGAACATCGTATGCAAAATAGTCGCCAATCTTTGCCCTGATTAGGAAATTCTGATGTACACAAGATTATTCAAGCCTTATTGTTGAGTTTGAGGATCACTAGCTTACTATAATGAGATTTGCTTTACGCTCTGAATTCTCTGTTCTTTGTCGGTATTACACTTGCGAACCTACTCTCCTCGTCGTCAGATATTTGTATTATTTCATTTAACTTTACTTCCTTCTTGGTTTGTCTAAGGCAGGGATTGACAAATCTATACCAGTTGATGATATGACGTAATGCCACTGTCAGGGGTAAAGCAATAAGTCACCTAGTTCTAACACTATCCTTAAAACAACATGTGTTCAAACGTAAACAAGCAGCGGGGTACATCACATCGATAGAACATATTTTTTCAAAGCCACGAGAATGCAAAGGAACCTTCCTATATGTAGGTATGTTAGGAAAGGTAAACAGGAGCTCAAAGACAAGTTTTATGACTTCAAAATAATACATGATTTTCAACTTTTCGCAAATGCTTTTGCTGTAGATATTCATATAGCAAAATCACAATTACAAACTGAAGTCGTAAATTTACAGGTAAATGCAATTTTGAAATCACCTTCACAAATTTAGATTTATTTAGAGCACTTAATGTGAAATTTCCCCCTCTCCCTTCATTTGCTGCGCATATTAGTGCTATGTTTGCCTCAACCTGTGTGTGAGCATTTTCTTCTAAACCGAAGATTGAAAAATATAAAAGAAGATCACGATTGCTGAAAATCTGCGTGCTCTGTTATACGGCAGTGCTTGTGATTTAATGTTAAATGTGTTATTTTTATGGCAACCTACTGCTTGTGCTTTTAAGCACACAAGCCGTAGGTGGGTAATGTTTGACACCTTATCTTGGTGCACCCAGATATTGTTTTGGTCTCTCCCATAGAGAGCCGGGATTTCAGAGTGGTAAATTCCAGTGAGAACCTCTTCTTGATAATACTTGAAATTGTTTTTGCAACTCTACGAATCATCCGTTTCACATTGTAGCAGTAACCAGCGGTGAGTATAAATCCTTTTGAGAAACCTTCTTTGCATTCTGTATACCATTTTTTAACATTTTTTCCACCCTTTGGTCGCTAGTAAACCGCGCGGAGCTTGTTGCAGTCACCAAGACACACATATGCGGCATGTATGTAATATGACCGCAAATTACCATTGTTCTGCCAGGTGCTTCTCATAGAGCTCCCTGATGTTGGTGCGACGTTGTGAGATGTGACGTGGCAACAATTTATGAACTCGACCTGTGTGACTTTCTCATATTTAAATATTTGTTTGTAACACTGTTAATAGTTTTAAGGGATATTCACAATTTGTTTGCAATAGTCCGTTGCGTGGCTCGGAGATGAGAGCCTTGAACTTCCTTATCAACTCTGGAGAGCGTCCAGTAGCAGGTTTGCCTGTTTTGTTCCCTTTGGTATTAATCCTATGCGACCCTTTCCCTTTTTCTTCAACATTTAGCTAGTTCCGTACTTTGACATCACAAAATTTCGCTTCTTGCATATTTAAATAATAGCAAAATAACCATATTATGTGTCGGAAACGGAAGTAATGTAGCCTGCCCCAATATGGTTCAATTTCCTTAGGCATAAGAAGCGCCACACAAGTCCTAATGTTATGAAGGCAGCACAGTACAAACTGGTTTGTGTTTCTCACAATCGCTTGGTTTTGGTGCGCACCTAGAAACGGAGAATTCACACTCGCCATTCGTTATCAGAGATCAGATGTAACCCTCCGTGACTTTCTCTACTCTTGTGCTAACCATTCTTACAAGCCCGTATTCTTCCATCTTATTCGCGTTAGTTGAGATAAGCATTTGTTGAAATTGTCTAATTGCTCGTTTTAAGGCACCTGCAACGGGAATATGGGCACACAGTAATCTTTGAGCAATAGTCAAAGTTTTTAAAGCTTTCAAATTCCGTCTCTTTGCACGGTCAACATATAAAAAATGAACAGCGATGTTCCTTTTGACAGAAGTATAAGTTCTCCAAAACTTACACAAATAATAAGGTATATCTCAAGATATACATTTCATTTGCCATAAAAATATATCAAACATATGACATTTTAATCTAAATCGTTAGAGCCATTCTCAAGAAAATAAAAAAATTTCGAAAGTTTCTCCATGTAAAGGGTAGTTTAGGGTGGAGGAATTTTTTTTTCTTTTCAAAATCTTCGTGTCGCATCCTTGAAAGAGATTAAACTTAAATACGAACTTCGATTTTTAACCGACTTTTGGCTTTTGAGTTATTCTCCACAGACTGACACACACACACACATACACACACACACACACACACACACACACACACACACACACACACACACACACACACAGCGCGCGTGGACCTTTTTATGAAAATGCTTTATTTTGGGTTCAGGGGGCCTTAAAACATATATTTTCGGTGAAATCTGCATATCGAATTTTTGGGCGAAATACAATACCTCCTCTACTTCACTATACGTAGTAGAGAAATTAAAAATGTATTCCAGCAGGAGGATACATGCGAACCAAACCACATTGGTTTGATAATCGCTTTCTCTGTACACGTGGGTGTCAGGTCGGCATTCGGGTTGATTTACCATGAATCTCCACGGACCAGCGTTAGATTTGTCTAAAAAATACTCGACCTTCCCGACCATAGTTGTCCCTGTAAGCATTTCCAGAACTTGGAAGATTTCTTGGAGGGAGGTTGAGGAGTCCGATGTTGCGCCGATGTTTTAAATCCTTTTGTGGGAATATCGGAATTTTTCAACCAGTACCTAAATTACAATTATAAGGGCTAAATGGAGAAATTCAACATAAAAATCAGTTCTCTTCAGGCTCTTTACCACAATAGAAATGTGTACTGTATTTTATACATGTATTCTGAATGTTTTTCACCTTTATTTAAATACATTGCAACCCTGTGCGTCATAGTGCGAATATTAATTTCCTCCAACGTAATCTCATATCGAACGACAAATTAATAAAATTAGTGAAATAATGCTCAAATGAGCCCGAAGTTCATAAAACTCAAAGTTATCCAACATTCGCCTTCTTAGGATAAGGAAAACCTCGGAAAAAACGTTATCCGGATAACTCACCCTAACTGAGATTCCAACTCAGACCTCTTGAATGTGAGGCAGAGACACGGGTGGGCATAACAACTAAGTTTATGCAAAATAATGGTTACTAAATATATTAAAGTTAATTGCTTTTTGACATTTTAATATGTTTTCTTGAGGTTACACTGTATTTTCTATGTTTTTGTTGCCTTTTTGCCTGGTGTTACAAATGCCTAAATGTGTTACTCCAGTACTAATAAGAGAACTAAAATGATAATATTTTAATCCAACAGGAGTTTGCGTGTAATATTATGTGTAAAATGAAAGTTTACTATACCCTTGCGTCGTTTGGCACGTAGCACCCCAGCAAACAAAAACGCTCACTCACAATATGAGGGTGTATTTTCGTTCCTCAGGCTCACAAAACTCTTCCCTAAATGTTCAGGGCTTAACGGAGTTATTGCTGCGTGGCATTCTGGGAAACTAGATTTATTATTTTGAAAATAGGAATGAGCTAAGAGCTGGGAAATTGTTACAGATGAAAGCGGACAAAAGGAAGGATTAGTGGGCGGAATGGCGGGTGGGCGGGCGTATTCTGCACATCTTGTTCTTGTAGCTTCCTTAATCTGCACAAGACTGAGCGTTGAGTTTCCTCTTCTTAAGACCACAATATGCATGCTGTAGTTTTTGTTCCTTTGGGAGAATACAGAAAACAGGGAAGAAACAATCTATTTAAAGAAGAAGAGGTAAAGCCTAAAATAAATATACTATATTCTTAAAACAAAAGAAAAAAGAAAAGAGCACCGAATATGAAGGATGAAAGTAAAGGCGAAACAAAGAAAGCTAAATTGCAGTAGAAACAAAGAAATCTCATTAAGTGAGAGTAGTGGCAGCAGATACGTATAAGAGAGGATGGTATGCAGAGAGGAACAAAGAAGTAAAGATAGCTTAAGAAAGCATAAAAAGAGGAAATGGTTATGAAAACGCCCCAGATAGTAACCCAAGATGAAATAAACAGGAAATCAATAAAAATTGAAGGAAGAGAAGGGAGAGAGAAATTTCAGTGCTTCAGGTCCGCGATATGTTCACTCATTCTTAAACTGAAGCTAACGGTTCAATTAAGCGATGATAACATGGATTATGCAGCAACAAACAACAAAATGAAACAGTTGTAAAGCGCTTATTTAAAGTCTGCCATTATTATTCTACGGTCGACAGATCCACCGGATGTTGCCTGCCATATGTATGTATTTCCTCGAGGTGAATCGCTAAGAAGAAATCGTTCAGTTATGCAATTACATTTAGGGAAATACTGAATAGCGAGAAATGAGTACACGACAACCACGGAGCTTCTTTCACCTGATCATTTGTTCAAACTTAAAACGATCATGATGGGAAAGCCACCTCGGCAGGCCTACCGCTACAAGGGCTATCCAATTTTCCTGCAGCACAACAACAACAACAACAACAACAACAATAATAATAATAATAATAATAATAATAATAATAATAATAATAATAATAATAATAATAATAATAATAATAATAATAATAATAATAATAATAATAATAATAATAATAATAATAATAATAATAATAATAACAATAACAATAACAATAACAATAACAATAACAATAACAATAATAATAATAATAATAATAATAATAATAATAATAATAATAATAATAATAATAATAATAATAATAATAATAATAATAATAATAATAATAATAATAAGAAGAAGAAGAAGAAGAAGAAGAAGAAGAAGAAGAGATCAATTCACGTATTGGACCAGTACTAATACTGATAGGTTGCACTGCATTGTCACTGACCTGCTGTCGGATTGTAGGTGCCTACAATAGGGAATTTGCTCCTGAGAATGAAACGAGAGTAACAGTAATCTTCCCTGATAATGTGCGGTAATGTTCAAAGTACAAATCGACGATGCCCGCCTCAGCTATTTTCCGACTCGGTATATCCTGTAATACATGGCTGAAAATTGTCAAATTATCGCAGAGATGGGAGTAATGCGGTTGTAATTACGGGATGCGAGCGAACCAATTTAATTACTCGGCGCTAAACTCCATTACAGCGGGGCGTACAAATTAAAGTTTCCACGGATTAACGCTGAGTCCCGTACCAATACAACGCCTTGCGCCTTTGCACTTTGTTCCTCCTTGTAAAAACCCGGCTTGTATCAAAGCTTTGAAGTCGTCTGTGTTTCCCAAAGTTGGTCATGTTGCCACGAATGTAATAAGGGACGCGCATAAAAAAGGCTTGCTCTCCATGGCGCTCCTTCTATTCCCTTGCCCATGCAAACTACTGGAGAAAAAAAGCAAAACTTCTTTTCTAGCTTCTCATTTGCCCTCTTTAATTTAAATTATACAGGACCCGGATTTTAACGACATTAAACATTTGTGTTCCCACATCACTGCATGAAGATGTTCTAATGTTAAAAGATGGACCTCTGTCATTAGGTTTTGTACAATAAAGTAGTATAGTCAACCACTAGAACTTCATGCACCACTTCTTTTGTTAGTATTATTGACCGGTATCAGAAAAGCTTTCGTATTCAATTCATGTGGTACATTTAAATCGCGTTTATCATTTCGGATATTTGTCACATGACACGTTAACAGTCAAGATGCCTGGCACTTACAGATATCATGAAAACCACTTTATAATAACTGAATCGTTTATTTCATTAACTAAATCGAAACACTTTTGAGAATGTAACAGAAAAATTTCCCATATGAAGATTGTTTAGCGTGGCCGAACAACTGAACATCTGCTCTAGAAAATGACCTAGAGCAACTTTGGGAATATGTATTACCCTCCCGTCTCCACGAAAACAGTAAGCTGCAGTACAGCACTTACAAATCGTGTTATGTAAGCATATAATAAACTAAAATACTGAGCTTTTATTATTAAATTATTATTATTATTATTATTATTATTATTATTATTATTATTATTATTATTATTATTATTATTATTATTATTATTATTATTATTATTATTATTATTATTATTATTATTATTATTATTATTATTATTATTATTATTATTATTATTATTACTATTAGAAGAAGAAGAAGAAGAAGAAGAAGAAGAAGAAGAAGAAGAAGAAGAAGAAGAAGAAGAAGAAGAAGAAGAAGAAGAAGAAGAAGAAGAAGAAGAAGAAGAAGAAGAAGAAGAAGAAGAAGAAGAAGAAGAAGAAGAAGAAGAAGAAGAAGAAGAAGAAGAAGAAGAAGAAGAAGAAGAAGAAGAAGAAGAAGAAGAAGAAGAAGAAGAAGAAGAAGAAGAAGAAGAAGAAGAAGAAGAAGAAGAAGAAGAAGAAGAAGAAGAAGAAGAAGAAGAAGAAGAAGAAGAAGAAGAAGAAGAAGAAGAAGAAGAAGAAGAAGAAGAAGAAGAAGAAGAAGAAGAAGAAGAAGAAGAAGAAGAAGAAATCACTCCACGTATTGGGCCAGTACTAATACTCATAGGTTGCACTGCATTGACACTGACCTGCTGTCGGATTGTAGGTGCCTACAATAGGGAATTTGCTCCTGAGCATGAAACGAGAGAAACAGTAATCTCCCCTGCTGCTAACACAGTTTATAAACTTCTCTAATATTACAATTCACAGTTGTTCTTCCGATAAATAATCTTTCTCAGTCTTTCAATGTCTTTCTCCAGTTTCAGTGTCTCATATCTTTACTATTACGATGCAATCACTCGAAGACACATGCATGCTCACTGACAGGCTGGCTGATTCACTCTAACTAAAGCGCGTTCCACCCTTAGAAGACAGTACACGTTAAATGGAGCGCAGTGTTGCAACATGTACTAGTTGCGAATCTTTCTCCGCGAGCGACCCCGAGGTGGCCTGAGTCCTGTACTTAGTCCTTCAATTGCTGCTTGACGAGATGGGCACTTTTAACTTTGGTATCCCTCCACGCCTTTGTTACTGTATGACCTAAATTTACAAATGACTCGTCTGTATAAACCATTGATTTCCCCTGGTCCCTAAACCTTTTTACGTCTTTTAGATATTTATGTCGCCATCTGATGGTATCGTCTCTTTCTATTAATATGCACTTCTTATCCCTTCCTTCATATTCGGACCCCAAATCATGTAAGAACCGACTAAGAGTGGCCCTTGAGATATTTGGTTGGGTCTCATCACTGTTGAATAGTGACAAAATTATAATCAGCGTGGGTGGAATATTTACAAACTGTAAAGAATGAACAATTCGCCGCACTCCACCTTGCACTATTCAATCATATTGCGTTAACCTAGCGTTTTGTGTAGTCCCGCCCTTTTTGCTTTCTTTTTCGATGGCGTTCTTAGAGGTCCTTTCATTACTTCCTTTTTAATCCTATACACTACTGCTTCTGAACACCCGATAGCCTTAGCTGTTTCTTTCACTGCCTTACTTACACGCATTTTACTTGAAAAATAATCTAACACCTTCATAATTATTTGGCGTTCCTTACTTCTTAATTTACCAACATATCGTCTCTTCCTAGCTTCCCCCTCCATAACTACAAATATTTACAAAAATATTAAACAAATAACACAATAACAGCTCACAGTTACACACACGGTTTCTTTCGAACTAATGTTAGTGCTGCTCCTTATACTATCTTCTGTGTCAGGCCTGGCGCTGAATAGATGAATACCTTTTGTTTGCCTTACTGGATAAAAGAAAGAGGTTACTGCCTTTTGGTTTATTTTAAAAACTTTCTCCCACCTTCCTCAACATTTGTTCTCGCTGGTTCCCTGATGTAAACTCAATAACAAAAAAGTTTCACACTACGTAACTTTTGCAGTGATATAAAATTTTCCGAAAACATTTAATTTAAAAGATTATAACACTTAACTGGGTAAACATAGAGAATTCAAAGTGGGCACATAGTAGCACTATGTTTTACTCTACCTAAGAACAAAATATAGACGCATTCTAGCAGTTAGTTTGTTAGTTAGTGCGTGATGAGTATAGAAAAAATTCTGCATAGGATAATGTGTTCAAACCTGAAATTTATAACAAATGAATATTTATACCATGCTATTAGTAATCTGGCAACAGCGCGTGGGTAGAAAAGGATGCGGCTAATGGCAACTTGAATGCACTAGATAGAGACAGAGATGTCCCATTTAACTCCATACTGTCTTCTAAGAGTGGAACGCTATATAAAACTAACTGTACAAGTTACAAACAACTATCATTCACTCAACTATAACAATCAACTCTTAACTGCTCACTGTCTGTCCTACTTATGCTGGAGCCGGAGTGACGTAACCTACTTCACTGCACGTGTGAATGACTCAGCAAAGAAACTTCTATAGCTTGCCGGACACTACGGTGTTGTCGCTGTTCGATCACATACACACAGTCACGAGATGTCCTGTAGCCCTGGACCTCCTCGCCGCCATTATTACGTTCACGCACACACACAAACGCTCGTCGTATCCAAAGTTACCCACCCTCCTCTTGCCCGTATATTGTTCCACTTTAAACTGAAAATTCAATTTTACCCTGCCCATCCCAACATATTCCATCTGTTACAAAAAAAAAAAGAAAAAAACTACTCCCCAAAAAACTCGGGACAAACAAAACTACATAAAAGAACAAATGTAAAAGCTGTGTAATTCAACCATTTTCCTGCAGAACATCTACAAGATTCTCCCACCTTCATAATTTTATTACTTATGCTTGACAATTGCAACCTTTTTTGTTCTGTATTTACATTATGAGAATAACAAAAAGCGGAACAGTGGAATATTTTAACCATACCTATTGCATGTATGTAGACAGTCCTAATTGTGTGTAAATGTTGTGGTACTATTGATAGTTTATGGCAATGAACGCGTATTCTATGTAAAAATAATATGGCAACTCACGGGAATCAAGACGTCCGTTTCGGAATCAATTCGGGACCAGCCCTATGGATGAGGAAGCAAGAGAAGGGGCATTCATGAGGTCGGCGAAGCAACATTGCCGCAACAAGAAGGGTAGAATACGCCATGAATTTAGGAAAGTTACATTTTCGGTCTTTTCCAAATTAGTTTAAAAAATTATGCAACAGTTATCTGGTGAGTAAACATTTCTAAACTAGTTCTCGTCTGTCCCAGAAATTTTTTAGACAGAAGGTGGTTAGCGATGCACTTTTAAACGTGAAGAGGAATGTTTTCCTCCGCTTCAAATAATGAAATCAAAACTGCACTTGCCTTACTCACCCACATTCTGTTGCCGATTGACAAAGGTGGTTTTGATACAATGAATGCAGTGGTGACTTTGTTCCACTTGTGTGTAATAATACCTTCTACACTGTGATACCGAAATTTAGATTTCAAATCGAATGGGGTTGATAAAAACACGTTTTAGTTTAATTGCCGGATGTGAGATTTGCGATAAGTGTTGAGTAATAACATAGGTAGATAATAGAGTAGGAGGTGTTGTAAGGTGAGCAAAATATGAGTAAATAATAGTCGTTAAATTTGTAGGATAAACGCATTATTGGTTTGAAATTAACGAGTCATGACGTCATACCACATAATTGGAAATTCACGATCAAAATTCAGGTCTGCCAACCTTAAAAGTCGCGCGATATGTTTAATAAAATATAAAGAAAACATTGTTTAATCATAGAAAGATAATTATATATTCGGAATTCAAAAAAGAACATGTTTTAATAGAAAGGGACATTTCTAAATTGTGAAAAGAAATGAAATAGCATTTTGGATGCGAGGCTTTCTTTTGATGACGTCATGAAATTTAAAATCGGGAAGAACGTTTTTTCCTAGCTTGGGGACGCCAGGAAGCGTGACCACTTGCCCCAGATCGGTAGAGGACTTAGCTGTGGACAGATGTGAGTTGAGGTTGCTCTGCGAGGATATATGTATTGGAAGTCGGCATAACTCCCGAAATGTGTCAAAGAGTTAAGAATAAATAGTCTCCAAAGTTATTCTGGGTGATCTATAAAATATACTCGCGCATACCCTGGATTAAATCTCATGTTGAGCATAGTCGGAGCCCAAATACAAGTATCGACAACGGTCGTTAAGCTACCACGAGGTAACACCTATTTCGCTTCAACTGTTATTAACTATTTTGTGTATATTAAATATATTTTGCATACAAAAATTATTAGTCACTTACTGGTGTTAGGCGAATTACGTAATCTTCAAGTTTATAGCTTTCTTGTATCTTATGCACGCAATACTGTTACTTGCCTTATGATTACCATACTAAATTATTTCTCTTTCACAATAAATAAAACAGTAAATTTCCATTGTTATTTAGCCTTAAAATGTTTTAAAACCATTGATCAACATACGAGATATGTTGTTTGGTTTCAAACTTTGAAACACGAAGTAAAATGCTTATAATAACTAAACTAATAAGAAACTCAATCCCTAAAACTGGAATCATATCGTACCTTTTGTATTTACAAATACGAGTATTCGGAAAGTACCTTTTGAAATTGTAAAAAAATAGCTGTAAGACCACCAAAGTTTTATTTATGCTACTGATCAAAGCGACGTTTGATGTAGCGCTTTATATTTGCGAATTTAAATTTTCAAATTAAACAACAAACTTTCGTATTTTTGTAACTTACACAAATTGTCTCTACTATTCTTCATGAAACAGACGTTCCGACGAAGGCATCTAACTTAATCTAATAAGGAGTGTCAATCTAATGCCATATGAACCACGACCACGCGCTGATCTATTGCGCCCTCCTTCGTTTCTCAGTCTCCTAGAATACCTGTAGCCCTAATAAACGCAGCAAATCTTTTTTCGGAGACTTCTCATGCCGTTGTATGAATCCTTACTCAAAGTTTTTGACTCTTTCCTTCGCCAGTGCTTCACATTCTCACACCAAGTGCGTGGCTGTCTCATCTGCCTTGCCACATCTCCTACATGTAGCATCTACATCTATTCCAAGATGCGCCTTTAGTCGACAATGTCCAGTCACCAGACCTATTGTCCAAACAAGTTTCAATTTATCCATTGTTAGCAATTCATTGGTTCTGCCTTTGTCAATATTTTTAGACTTTGAATATCTGTGCCCTTCAACTTACAACCAGTACGCTTTATGCTTTTTGTCAGTCGATTTGCTTAGAACCTCGAACAGATCCATATGATACTCCTAGTCTAGGTTCAGGCCAGTTCCATTTGAGTGCTTCGCCATTCACAGACCAATCTTGAAGTGAGCTTCTCCGCCTCAAGAGCCCTAAGGGCTGCTTGACTATCTGAAAGTATAGTAACATGTTTATCTTCATAACCATTACTCATACTTTCCGATTCACTTGCCATAATGGCAAATACTTCTGCTTGAAAGACTGTGGCATACTGGCCAAGGCTCCAGAATAACTTCTTGCCACAGCCATAAATGCCTGTCCCTGTTCTTTTGTCCATTTTGGATTCATCTGTGAACCATCCGGTCCACGTTGTCTCCTTATGTTTTTCCCTTTCTCCCATCCACTGCGGTCCGGGTATACTACAGTAAATGCTGGTTTTCTTTCTTTCCTTGTCGCCATCCGATCCAGAATAATAGACAAAACTTGATCCAGATGTCTGTCTTTAGGAAAGTTTGGATGCCGAGAAGGCATACTCGCTCTGAATGAGGCATGTCGAAAGCTGAACAGCAGTGAAGGGGAGGGTTGGCCGGTGTAGTGAGGCAAGAACGCGTTTCAGTAAAATGGCCCTTTTGAGCAGATGTCGCCCATATTTGTATTATTCAACATTCAAGGAAGAGAGGAATGGAGCGTTCAATGTGATGAACTTTGAGCAAGGGATATTGGAAAATAAATTTTAATTATTTTCGAAGATTCAAAACTGCATAATGTTACTTCAAAGCTGAACTAAATATATGTATTAAACATTATTGTTGCGGGGTAGTAAGGGGTAGTGATGCGCCTCCTATAGCCTCTCCTACCCAATTCCCATCCTCATCCTGCCCGTGGTGCACCCTGCTTTTAACAGATGAGGCTCTGGGGACCGAATCACAGCGGTATAACTGTTTCATCTAAAATGGAGGAAATGTCATTTACATATGTGCTGGCCTATCACAGCACAACAGCGTCCCTCAGAGGCACATGAGGGGAAGGTCGGTGGATCTAAATATCATCTATTTAGTCCTCCCGGCTAGGTCCGATGGACCCGTTGACCAACGATAGGTGTGGTCCCCCTTGCAAAATGGGGGTTTAAGTCGGGTGATGTAACTGCCACATTGTAAAACTGGTGCCCGTTAAGAAAACAGTTACATGAAAGCCACATACATGAATATGAGTCCTAAAGATAAACATTCCGGAGTTAAAACTGTCCCCCAATCGGATCTCCGGGTGGGGACATCTTTAGGCAAATTTCATCACAACAATTCCAATACTTTAAGAATTCTACAATGGAATGCAGGAGGCATGTCCCAGCCTAAAAAACAAGAGCTAATGAAAATATTAAAAGACCAAGATATAGATGTCTTCACAGTACAAGAAGCCAATATATCACAAGAACAGGAAATATACTTTGAAATGGATCAGTACACTACACATATACTTCCAAAGGCTCGTCAAATAGCAAGTGGTATTCTTACAGGAATTAAAACAAATATGAAAGCTACTGTCCAAATCCAAAAAACAATGGAAGAACAAGATAAATCAGAAATAGTTAAAATTGAAGTATGGGAAAGTAACTACCACTATAGAATTTACAGTATCTACAATCCTCCAGACAATACACTAGATCTAAATTCTATTCCCATAGAACCCAAAAGTATTTTAATAGGTGATTTTAATGCACACTCCCCTAGGTGGGGCTACAGAGATATAAATTCAGCAGGAAGAATCATAGAAGACCTATTAAACTCGTCAACAATGGAATTAATATTTAATCCAAATGATCCACCCACTTACCTTCATTATAATGGTTCGGGTACAAATCCTGACCTTCTGATGGTGTCATCTGACATAATTGACAATACAAAAAGAGAAATAATAGAAGACCCAGGTTCAGGCCACAGAATCACCATAAACTCCATAAGAGGTCTAATAAATAAAAGTAACAAACCAAAAGTTAAAACTTCTTGGAATTTTAAAAAAGCAGATTGGTCCAGTTTCCAAAATGAGATAGAAGGGAAGTGTAATATACTGTTAGAATCAGAGTTCAAGTCAACAGATGAAATGAATAAAAAAATTTGTGAAATATTATTGACAGCAGCCAAAACACATATCCCCAAAGGAAAGTTAAAGAAATATAGCTACTTTTGGTCTCCATCTTTATCTAAGTTAAAACACGAAAGAAATATAGCAAGAGTCAAAGCCGAAAGAACCAAGTGTCCAGAAGATGTACAAAACTGGAGAAGAAAAGCAGCCATTTTTAAGAAAGAATTAATTACAGCAAAAAGGGCCAGTTTCACAAATTTTGTAGAACATATGGACTATAGGAAAGATGGAAATAAAATATACAAATTCCTTAATAAAACAAAATTATCAAAAAATACAACTGAACCATTAAAACATAATAACAAAAGCTTAACTACACATAGGGAAATAGCAGAATCCCTTAACAAGTTTTATGCTCAGTCACAAAGAATACCCCAAGCGTATAAAAAACGAGATAAGGCTATCCAAAAAACTATCAGAGAAACTAGTAAGCCAAAAGGTATACGAAATGATACTTTTATTCAGGATTTTAATGAAACAGAACTGGATTTAGCAATAGAACAATTACAGAACAAAAAATCTCCTGGACCTGACAAGATCCACCCAGAGTTTATTAAACACCTTGGCAGGAAAGGAAAAGAAATCCTACTTAAACTGTATAACACGTGTTGGAGAATGACTGTACCTTCCTACTGGAAAAAAGCCATTATCATCCCGATTTTAAAGAAAAACAAACCCTCAAACAATATTAATAGTTTCAGATAAATATCTTTGACCAGTGTTATTGCAAAAGTGATGGAAAGAATGGTGGCATCTAGACTTAACTGGTTCCTAGAATATTACAACTTAATTAATAGTTCACAGACCGGCTTCAGACAGAATCATAGTACAAGTGAAAATGTACTCTTACTAAGCCAAGACATCAAGGAAGCTTTCAATAGAAAGGAGGATACCTTGGCAGTATTCATTGATTTTAAATCAGCATATGACTCAGTCTGGAGAAATAAATTAGTTGAGAAGTTGCAATCAATAGGTGTGAAAAGTAACATGCTTAAGTGGATAACTCAGTTTATTTCACAAAGATTTTGTGCCACAAAATATAATACATACATTTCCAAATATAAACAAACACACCGAGGACTTCCACAAGCTGCTGTTCTGAGCACAACACTCTTTAACATATATATAAATGACCTTCCATCAATAATAAAAACTTTAGAAACCAAAATTGCTTTATTTGCTGACGATGTAGTCATTTGGACTTCAGGCTCTCCAAAAAAACCTGAATTAATTAAAGACAGAATAGAAACAGCCCTAAACAAAGTACATGAATGGAGCTCCAAAAACCTCATGACTATCAATGTGGAAAAAACAAATTATGAATTATTTACACTAAAATACAAACCAGTTAATATTAGCATAAATTATAATGGTAAACCACTCAAAGCAGTTGATGATGCCAAATACTTAGGCATCACTTTCGACAGAAAGCTAAGTTGGAAAAAACATATAACAAACATCTCAGAAAAGGTTGAAAAGAAATTGCAAATCCTGAAAAGGTTAGCTGGTGCTAAATGGGGCTGCTCAAGGAGAGTCCTTAACACAACATACAAAATGTATATTAAACCATACCTCTTGTACTGTTCTGAAGCTTTAATAACAGCAGCAAATGCTAACATCAATAAACTTGAACAAATACAAAATCAGGCTCTTCGCCTAATCACTGGAGCAGTTAAATCCACACCTATTGATGCCATGCTTGCCTTAACACGGACCCCATCAATAACAACAAAAATAGAAGAACAAGCATTGCTCCAACACGAGAAAATGTTACGACTGCCAAACTCTAAATGGACAGAAGAGAACCTCCCCCGTTCAATCCTTAAAACTCATAGTAGTTTCCTAGAAAAGGTAACACAGATTAAATCCAAATTGAACATTCCTAACACCAGAGAAAATCTACTTATAAGAGAAAATCCATTGGAATTATTGCAACCTACCTTCAACTTGGAATTAATAGAGGAAATAAGTAAATCAGACACACCAAAAGAAATACAAAAACTTCTAGCTCTGGAAACAATCAATACTAGGTATCCCACAGAAGAATGGCTGCACATATATACTGATGGATCCTCCAAGGAGAACCTTACTGGAGCTGGAGTTACATGTTCACATTTTTACTTTTATCATTCTGTTGGCAGAGACACAACAAATTATGATGGAGAAATAGAGGCTATATACATTGCTCTCCGACAATTATTAAATCTTCCCTTAAATAAATTTAACAAAGCAGTAATTCTTTCAGATTCTAAAGCTGCAATTCAGGGAATATGTTCAAATACTACAAAGAAGTCAACAAAAATTATAGAATGCTACAAAATGTTAACACAACTCCAAAAAGTTAATAAGACTGTTCATCTCCAATGGATTCCAGCACACTGTGGGGCGGCGCCGTGGCCGAGCGGTTAGCGCGCTCGCCTACCACCTAGGCGGCCCGGGTTCGATCCCAGGGACCCGCATGTGGTATTCGTGGTGGACGAAGCGGCGTCAGGGCGGGTTTTCTCCGGGTACTCCGGTTTCCCCCGCCATCTCATTCCACCGGTGCTCCATCTTCATGTATCATCAGTGTCACCGCCTGCGGTGCCTTAGTAGTAAAAGCGGGCGTTAAACACTACAACAACAACGCACACTGTGGAGTCATGGGGAACGAAGCTGCAGACTCACTTGCAAAGAAAGGCACAACAATAAAACAAAAGTCTAAATTCAATTTCTCATATTCCTCAATAAAACGCTTGATCATTAAAAATTTTTGTCATTCATACTTACAAGAAATAGAAACAAATGCCAAAGATAAAAAATGGATTACACTACTTTCCAATCCAGATATAATCCCCCAGAGACCAAGGAAAACAGCTGTTGCAGCCTTCCGACTATTGACAAATCATGACTGCTTGGCAAGTCATCTCTACAGAATAGGTATCTCAGCCTCACCAATATGTGTCCTGTGTAACGATCCAGCAGAAATGAATGAAGAACACTTGAAGACCTGTGAAGCATTAAGATCAGAAGAAACTACAGTTCAAAAGTATTGGAAAGCACGAATGCTAATGGCTTCATTGCCAGATGCAAGGCACTAGAAAACAACAACAACATTATTGTTGCTCGGTACTACTTGTTTGTTATCCTTTACATAATTGTTATTGATAGGGTCCGACCCACGTCCTCGAGCTATAAGCTGGTCAGTTGCTAAAGCTCTTTTTATGACCTAGATATTACGTAACCAAATGAGAGTAACAATTAAAGGCGCTAATATTTAGAGTATCTTATAAAGCAACTGTAGCAAAGTAGTGTACGGAAAGGCAGATAAATATAAGGCCAGTAAACAGGATGGGATAATGCTACGCATTCTACTTTAAATCATAACATAAAAACACAGTACACTTTTAGTGTAGCCTATGGTTCTATGAATTTTTGTATGTATTTCAATTTTACTCGGTATGTACACCTTCATCATTCAGTATGCAGTTCTACTGAGAAACCTGAAAATGAAACATATTCTGTGTGCTGCAAAGTAACAACAGCAGGTCACATGAAAAAAACATCTACTGAAGCTGCATTGTCAGTGCGAAAGATAAAGCAGAGCCACTTGTTAAACAAAAGCACCGCACGTTAAAAGAATGGCAAGGCTTTGTGAGGAGATACCAACTTGGTTCATAAAGTAACAAAACCAGCAATAAGTGAAACGCTGATTCTTTTTGTGGCTTCTCTAGTCTCAGGTTCAATAACACATAAAACAAAAATATATGTATGTACATTTAAAGTGGCATTTTCAGTAAACATATATCAAACTTATACTACGTATAGTAGACGAAGTATTGTATTCCACCCAAAAATTCGATGTCAAAATTTCACCGGGAATATATGTCTTGGGGCCCTCTGAGTAAAAAAAAAAAAAAAGCAGTTTTAGAAAAAGGTCCGTATGTGTGTCTGTGTGTCTGTATGCCAGCCTATGGACAGCAGAACTCAAAAACGAAAAGTCAGTTAAAAACCAAAGTTGGTATTTAAGTTTAATGTCTTTCAAGGATGCGACACGAAAAAAATTGCTTCACCCTGAACTACCCTTTACATGCAAAATTTTGGTTGTCTTGAAAATTGCTCTAACGATTTTCATTAAAATCACATATGTTTGAGATATGTTTATGACGAATGAAATGTATATCTTGAATTTTCTGACTATAGTCCCTGCAGTGGAATATACTCTAGATGACTTTTGTATAACTGGTAAAGCGTAAGAGATAGACCAAATCTTACAATACAAAAATGTAGATCTTGCTAAAATATGTAATTTATGTCTAAATAATGTTTTAATCAGTGAATCATTTCGGAGATGTGCCTTGTTATTTGGGTGTTTTGGAGAAATATTTCTGTCAAACTGAATAACGTTATTCATTTTTTGTGTTAACCATGCAAAGAGAAAGCTTTTAAAGATTTGACTATTACTCAAAGTCTACTGCATTACCATATTTCCCTTGTCCCTAAAAGGAAATAAGCAATAAGATAATTTCTGCAAATGTTTATCTCAACTAACATGAAAAAATAGGAATAAGAGTTTGTAAGAATGGTTAGTACAAGAGTAGAGAAAGTCATGTGAGTGCAACACATCAGATTTTTTATTGCTGTGCTACAGACACCAAACTTAACTAGCTAAATGTTTAATGGGCATAAAGGAAGCAAAGCAAAGTGTTTTAAATATCGATATCTGTAAGTCGAATAAAAATGGTTTCCGATGTTCCGTGAGTAGAGACGTGTTTTCAATGCATCTGATGCTGAGATGGTAGGGTGATGTAGAATGGATATGGAGTGGTAATTGGTAGCGCTGTTCCTATAGGCTGCTCTAGAGTTGCCTTTTCATTAGCAGCTTCCTTTTCTATGCTTTGCATGCAAAACAAGGTGGTAGGCTGTAAGTTTTACCTTGACCAACTACCATTTTGAAGGAGTGCTTGCATTCAACTTTAAGCACGCCATAACAGGATGTAATTTTTTCACACATATAATATTGACTAAAGATATTAAAAATGTTTAGATTAAAAGGAAACAGTATTAGATTGTGTCTAAATGTGCTTATAGAAAAGAATTACGCCGTTTTCAAGGTGTCTAGGACCACAGAACAAAGAGGAGCTGCAAAATGACGAACGTAATACAGCAACGGGTGGAAGAGAACAATTTAAAAATAAACAAAGAAAAACAGTACAAATGATCTTCAGCAGCGGAGGCAAAATATCGAAAACAGACAGCATAGGAAGTGAAACCTAATGTAATTGTAAACAAATTTAGATACCTCGGCCTAACAATACAGGCCAACTCGAAATCCTTCAGTGTCCAAGTGTCCAGCTCAACAACAATAAGAGCAATGTGTACCACAGTAACACCACACAGCTAAAACTAGAGACAGCCCTGAGGCTTTTCGAAAAAGTCATAACACCAATCACTACCAATGGGATTGAGATAATATGGGAGAAGCTGATGATAAACGACATGGAAAAACTTGAAAAAGTTAAATCAAGATTCCTAAAGAAAACTATCGGAGCAAGGAAGATTGCACCAAGTAGAATAGTTTATATGTTCACCACAGAAACCTTCTTCCCGAAAGACATATGTTACTACCAGTAAGAAGAACGTATATCGAAGCCAGAGCTAGGAGAAAGCAAAAGGAAAGTGAGATAGATACCAACTTCTTCGAAACAGACCCTGGTGAACTGGAAGGGGACCAAGAGCAACCAAAAGCACAGGGCTTAGATACTACCCCAAAATGTGCACATAGGGTGAATACCACCAAGTAAACGACCAATGTGTGTGTGCGTGTAAAATGAGTAGCCAAAGGCCTCAACTATACCGTGGCCGAGCGGTTAGCGCGCTCGCCTACCACCTAGGCAGCCCGGGTTCGATCCCTGGCACCCGCATGTGGTATTCGTGGTGGACGAAGCGGCGTCAGGGCGGGTTTTCTCCGGGTGCTCCGGTTTCCCCCGCCATCTCATTCCACCGGTGCTCCATCTTCATTCCATGTATCATCAGTGTCACCGCCTGCGGTGCCGTAGTAGTAAAAGCGGGCGTTAAACACTACAACACAACATGTCCTCAACTATACCACCTCAACAAATGAAAATGAAAAAAAAGAGAGAAAGAAAGAAAGACAGAAAGAAAGAAAGAAAGAAAGAAAGAAAGAAAGAAAGAAAGAAAGAGAGAAAGAGAGAAAGAGAAAGAGAGACAGAGAGAAAGAGAGAAAGACAGACAGAAAGAAAGAAAGAAAGAAAGAAAGAAAGAAAGAAAGAAAGAAAGAGAGAGAGAGAAAGAAAGAAAGAAAGAAGGAAGGAAGGAGAGAGGGAGGGAGGGAGGAAGGAAGGAAGGAAGGAAGGAAGGGAGGGAGGAAGGAAGGAAGGAAGGAAGTAAGGAAGGAAGAAAGAAAGAAAGAAAAGCACAGACTCTGAACGAACTTATAAAAACCACCTGATAGACATTGATTGCTCTTTCCAGTGCACCTTTTACTTATTATTAAAATGTCTAATTAAAAACATCCTTAGAACCTGTATAAATATATTAAATTGGAATATTTATGAGCATTCTGTTGTGATCCAGACACGTCGCAGTCTAGCAACTCCTAAGCTCATGCAATCTATGAGTTTGCATGTCCAGCTTGAATTAAGTTGCCGTCTATAGTGAACCACCTAATCACAAACTAGACATTTTGTAGGTTAGAGGGATAAATCACAAATCGACTAAAGGCAGTCAAGCCCGAGCGTTCGGACAGAGCGGACGTACCAGGAGAACCGGTTGTTTTGTCTACAGCGTGTGTGGCGTGACAGTGAGTGAGAGCAAGAAAGACATATACCACACTGTGAGTGATATTGTTTATCACCAAGTGTAGGAACTTAAAGTGAGTAGATCAACTAAATTTAACAGTGAAAAGAAATGGAAATGTACGCGAGGAAAAATGCCCTCCGGATCAAGTTTGCTTTAAGTGCAACGCGACCGTCGGCATATGAAGTGCACGATTTCATAGCAGATACATTACAGTTAAATGCGGAACAAGTGGATACAATACAGTTAATCGTAAGTGAACGGGCAATTTATGTTAAATTAATATCAGCACTCTTGCTGGAGAAAACCCTCAATACCTTCTCGGCGGAAACACCTTTCCCATACATGAATGGTGAGATGACTAAAGTGCTTATCGAACACGTGACCAGTAATGCTGTCAATGTCCGAGTGTTTGATGTACCCCCAGAGCTCCCGGCAGAGGTCTTAAAAGCAGCGTTGCAGCGTTTCGGAACGGTATATGACGTCCGGAAGGAACAATCGAGCCGACAATATGGCGTCCCGGTGTTTAATGGGGTACGAGCGGTAAAGATGCAACTGAAGACCAACATCACTAGTTTTATCGTCATTGGCAGCTACAGATTATCGGTGTCCTACGCCGGCCAACCCAGATTCTGCTACGTCTGCAGTAGCACGGCACATCTAAAGGAATTTTGCCCCCACCGTCCGACCGCAAAGCGCCCAGCGGCGACTGGACGGAGAAACGACACAGAACCGACGAAGGCGATAGTGGACACGCAGAGTGAGGGAGCGCATTCTACGGATGAAAACAGGCAAACGTCCGTGGTGAATGACAGTCAACAGGAAGCAGCAAGGTCTGCACCGCAAATTGAGTATGCCTCCATAGTTCGAGATATCTCTGGGAAACGAGTACATCTGGCCAATCCGGAGGAGATAATACCACCCGAGGTGGGTCCACTTGTAACTGAGACAGCTGCAGGAGAAGAGAAACGCCCGACCGAGAAGAAACGGGCCAAGCAGGCGAAGACAAGCAAAGCCCATAAGGAAGAGCCATCCTGGAATAACCAAATGGAGCTGGAGGAAGAAGCGGAAGGAGCCCATGAGGCGGCATGCCAATTACAAGTCCCGTCCACAGACATAGCAGATACGGCTGGAGTACTGACACAAGAGCCTGCCTCAGCATTGATAGGCAGCAGTATCCCGGAAGAGGAAGGTGACAGGAACACCGGTGAGGTTCTACCTGCAAGGAGGGATGCGGGAAGCAATCCTCAGGGTGACGGCGAAGCAGCACAGTTACAACAAATTGTGAGGTGCCCAGCGGTGGAGATAGGAGCTGACTCCCATTACCGGGAGGACACCCCCGGCATCACCGTAGCGGCGCGACCATCTGCGAGTGATTCTCGACCGCAAGTACTCGAACGGCCACACAGATCCCAAGAGGACCAACCAAGGTCAGCTGAAGCAGTCGCAATTTATCGGCGTGCAGAGGTGGCTGGTGGATCCCATCCCTCTCAACCTGATGCGAGGGCTACAGAAGCGGAGTCGCCGATTCTACTTCAGGTAACACGGAAGCCCCAGGTGTCCTTATGTGACCCAAGGATTAGGGGAAATCCTCCGGCACAGAGAACCCCATCCAGACATCCAGAGACCGAACAGTAGCATACTAGTAGCAATGCACGAGGCCAAGAACGTAGACGCCCGAGTTATACTATCTTTGTGACCGTCGCTTTCATCATGATCTATCTACGAACGGTGGCAACAGTGAATGTGAATGGGTGCAGAAATCTAGTAACCCAAAAACTGCTCAATAGTTTCCTCCAGGTGAACAACATTGACATATGCTTTCTCCAAGAAGTAAATACTTACAACTTGGATGCTCTTTACAATTACGACTATAAAGTTAACCTAGGTTTAAACGGCAGAGGAACGGCAATAGTGTACAGGAAGGGACTTCCCCTGCAGAATTTTCAGATGGATCCCGACGGCCGGGTCTTCTCCGCTACTTTGGAAGAGACCGTACTGGTTAACATATACGCTCCAGCTGGGACACAGAATAGACAAGAGAGAGAGCGTTTCTTTCAAAGCGATGTAACCCCGCATTTGCTACAAGGCACGGAAATTCTGCTAGCAGGCGACTTCAATTGCACGCTGCAGGCGAAGGACCAAAAAGGTGCTACGAATTTTAGCTTCATGCTACAACACCTAGTGTCACAGCTGCAACTGCTTGACGCATGGGAGATCAAGCATGGGAATGAAGTGGAATTCACATTTATCCGCAACACTTCGGCCTCACGCATCGATCGACAGTTCCTATCTCCCGGAATGGCTCCAAATGTCCATCGAATTTGGGTCATTCTGGTGGCTTTTAGCGACCAACATGCTGTACTATGTCAATTGCAAATTAATGAAATAAGGCTTGAGACCGCCGGCCGTGGCTACTGGAAACTCGATAATTCTATGCTGGCGGACACAGACATTCGGGAACAATTTCAGATCAAATGCATTCAGTTACAATCGGCCTTCAGAAGTTCAACTCGGAAAAGTTTTTGGTGGGTTAACACGGCAAAACCAGCGATTCGTTCCCTTTTTAAATCCATGGGTATTGTGAGGGCACAGGCCAAGAAGCAGTTACTACACTTTTACAATGAGGCGCTGTGGGGGCTGCATCTGAAGCAAAGGGAGGGCTATGAGGTGCAGACGGAGATAAAAAAAAGTAAAAAGAATCATCAAATAAAACACTTACATCAGTTGGAAGGACACAAAGTTCGAGCCAAAGTGAAATCCATGCATGCAGCGGAATAGAACTCATTTTATTATTTCACAAAGGAGCGGCAGAAGGGACATGGAAGATATCCTCAAACAATACGGGACGCGCACACTGGAACTGCCCATGTTGGAACGCGCGCCCAGCTTCAGCTTATAGCGGATCATTTTCAAGCTTTATTTCAAGAAGCGTCAGAAGCAGACACCCCTTATAGGCGAGTGGAACAGGAACTGCTTGACACCGGCATCACCCAGGATTCCGCAAAAATACTTACCAGCCCTATCACGGAGCGGGAGGTGTTGGTCGCTATTCAACAAACCAGTCGACACACATCTCCAGGTCCTGATGGGCTCACCTATGAGTTCTATAGAAAGTTCTGACCAATAATCAAGAAAGAAGTGATGGAAGTATATGCGGAATTGTGGGAGACAGCAGCGTTTCCCGCCACCTTTGCGGATGGCGTTATCACCCTGGTGCCGAAAAAACAGAAAACCGCCACCATGAAGGATTATCGTCCAATAACGCTGCTAAACGCCGATTATAAGTTATTTGCGAAAGTTCTGGCTAACCGATTAAAAGGTGCATATGCAGAAATCATGCATTGTAACCAAGCGGCAATATCGAAAAAGAACATTATTGTCACGGTGGCGGAACTGCGTGACACGTTGATCCATCTACGCAGAGACAATAAAGCGGTGGCTTTGATCAATCTCGACTTTCAACAGGCTTTTGATAGAGTGCGCCATTCGTATCTGTGGAACTGCTTAACGGCTGCGAAATTTCCGGTGCCGGTAATCAATCTTATTCAGGGACTCTACGGCACGGAACAGTCTCGAGTCTTGTGGAATGTATGGTTTTCCAGGCCGGTACGAATAAAACGATCAGTACGTCAAGGTTGCCAGCTATCAATGGCATTGTTCTCATTGGCATTGAACCCTTTACTCCAGAGGTTGCAACAAACCATGCGAGGTGTCAGTGTATACAATGAACGGTTCACATTTACAGCCTATGCTGATGATGCGACCGTGGTGGCTGCTGATAATGAAGATATGACGACCATGCAACAGGGATTGGAGCAGTACACAACGATTTCCGGTGCAGTGTTAAATGCTGAGAAATCGGAGATCCTAATATTAGGAAATTGGACGGAACCGCCACAGACCTTGGGGATGCAATGTGCCACTACTACAAGGATACTTGGTGTCTGCTTTATGGCAAATATAGAAGATACTATTGCTGTTAACTGGAGGGAAAAAATAATAGTTTACGCCACTCCTTATCCCTGGAGAGGATCCGGAACCTGAATTTGCTACAACGCATTTGGTACCTGCATACTTATGGTCTAAGCAAAATTTGGTATGTGGCACAGGTTCTGCCGATTTCAAAACGTGACGCACAGAAATTGGAACAACTCCTTGGTTACTTTTTGTGGACTGGAAAAGCATATAAGTTTAGCCGGCCTCAACTACGTTTGCCTCCATCCAAAGGAGGTTGCGGCTTAGTGGACATCGCCAAGAAATGCATGGCCTTATTGGGGAAAACCGCCACGCAATCATTGCGAGGATCTGATTCATCACTTGATCAAAATTTCTGGAGGGAACAGCTTCATAACCCTCAGGTGGCACTCAACGGATTTAAACCCACTTTCCTTCACCTAAAACGAATTCTGGACAACAACGATGACATTACAGCCTTCGAATGCACCCGGAACCACTATCGTATGCTCACGACAGTTCATCTGGTTCCCAGAGTGGCAGAGAAATATACTAGGGATTGGAAAGTGATCTGGCAGAATTTATTTTGCAAACATGTGCCCAGTGATTAGCACGAAACCGCCTATGAAGTCTTAAATGAGACTATACCGACAGCGGATAAACTCTAGCAACATGGAAGGGCTCAGTCAAACCAATGTCCCTCTTGTGCCGCCGTTGACACACTGGACCACCGGATTGGTTCCTGTAAGCAGGTTGAGGTCATCTGGGTGGAGCTCCGGACTTACATCGCCAAATGGTGCCCACCGCAAGCTCCATCATGCCTTCAGAAGCTCCAGCGTTTGGAATTTCATTTTCAGAAGACTGCACTCCAACGCTGTGTGGTTTGACTGTTAACGGGAACATTGTACTGGATCCTTAAACAGAATAATGGCCCAGTTGCGCAGAGGAAGGATTGGGTCAGTTTTCTGAGACAGGCACGCTGGCAACTGATAACATCTGGTCTAAGCAAATCAATGCAGCCGTACATAACACGCCTTGCACTTTAAATATGAAAATTAAACTATAATCAAAATAATATATATCTATATTAAACAAATTAAACGAAAAAAATAATAAAAAAAAAACTTAGTAACCCATCAGGACAGATGGGTATATATAACAAAAAATAAAAAATAAAAACAAAATAAAAACAAAAAAAATAAAAAAATGGCAAAAAAAAAAAGAAAAAAGAAATAAAAAAAAAGGCGTGCTGCTGTTTTTTTTAAGTCCGCAGTAATATTCAACATTATGGGAAAATGTAGGGACCCAGCCCTCTGCTCTGTCGTGGCAACGTTCCGGCTGCCCTTAGGATCCATTCGTCTCAACCAACCTTCCGGGTGTGCCCCGTCAGTGACGTAGGCACAGAAGATCGCCTTTTCATGGGGGTGCTTGGCTCCCCTCCGCAGGTTGTCATTGAGTCATAGCCACATGTATGATAATGCTCTTAGTTTAATTTAGTTAGTTTAATAAATGGGGAGTGTCATTACTTCCCTATGCACTGCGACCATTTCTGATCTTCCCCATGTTTAGTCTCCAAGAATAGCAGAATCCTTGAATAAAGATGCCAGTTCCCTGGGAGAGACCATTGACATGCTTAGACATGAACCAGTGGTTCAAATATTTAACCCTGAATACTGACAATGATTCACAGTCAGCTAACAAATGAAGCGCTGATTCATCTGCTTTATGGCATCTTCTGCAGGTTGGATCAACTAGTTGACCATCTTATAGAGATGTCCTAACAGCTGGCTGTGTCCAGTTATTAGACCTATTGTCCGACTAAGTATGGTTCTATCCATTTTGAGCTGTTCTTTAGTCCTGCTTTTGATGATATTCAAGATCATCTTTGAATGCTTGTGTCCTGTTACAGATAACCACTATTGATTATGTTTCCTATCAGTGCATTCACGGATTACCCCTCTGACGTAGACATAGGACAACCCTAGACAGGGTTCAGGACACACAAAAGGTCTTATGGAGCCCTGTTTGGCCAAGTCATCTGCCTTTCATTGCCATGGATTCCCATATGTCCCGGCACCCACATAAGTCTAACTGAATTGTGTTCAGTCAGTTTCCTGACATTCGAGTACCAGTTTTGATCTGTTCTTCCTAACTTCAAGTGCCTTCAGGACAGCTTGACTATCTGAAAGTATAGTGATGTGTCTGTTCAGATATCTCTTACTAATACTTTCACATACAAGAAGCAGCACAAGAAGGCGAGGCTTAGGAATGTGTAACGTAATCATGTTTTGCTTCCCGCACGGTGTTTATGTCTAGTTTCCGAGTATGATAAGGATGCTAGGTTCGTTTAAAATACACAGTGTTGTCACATAACTCACCTAGAAGTCCAGTTGTCGTGCAAGATCCGAGTCGGAGAAGTCGGCACCTTCGCTGCTGTCACTACCGCTCTCTGGATCTTCGTCACTAGACTCCAGGCCTCCTAGTGATATAATAAAATTGTCTATTGCATCTTCCACTAGCCCATCCTTTTGCCTGAACTCATCCTCAAGTTTCTTAACGTGCCTAACATAGCGCTCCCAATCAGCTGTTGTAACGGAGTTCACTGCACTTCCACACACCTGCTGTAGATTTCTTAAATGTAGATCGCCGGTTACATTATGCTCTCTCTCTCTATCTCTCTCTCTTACATGTATTATTGCTGCCCATGTCAATTCTATAGCGTTCAACTCGCACATATAAGGAGGTAATCTAGGAACCGTATGCCCATGCATTTCTATTATTCTGCCGATATGGTATATTTTTTCCTTTGGTTTATGTATTTGAATTAAATCAAACAAGTCGGTCTTTCGCATTGCGGCAGAATATGAAATATTGTTGTCCTCCAACCATTGTACCATTTCTTGCTTTACAGCATATTTCGACGGAGGCTTATTTTCTTGTACACTGTGGTATGGAGCATTATCAAGCACGATGCCACTATTGCAGGGTATATTAGGTAACAGTTTCTCCTCCAACCATTTCTGGAAATTTTCTCCATTCATTTGGCCATGATAATCGCCGCTAGCAAGTCCAGCTTTGAATATCAAAGAAGCTCGAGGTATGAAACCTTCGTTGCTGCCTGCATTTACAAGAATCAGGCGGTTCGAAGAGCTAGTGTTTGTCGTAATCCCGTAGATATCATCACTCTGCCAGCACTTCCCAAATGTCAAATTATTGTCCACCCAGGACTCATCAATGTAAATGATATTTCTCCCAGCATTCCTGTATCCATTTATAGCTCTTAGGTATTTAGCTCTCCAGTTAACTATATCTGGACGTTCAATAAGTAATTTTCTCTTACTTCCACATCGCTTCCATTTGAAACCCATAGCGTGCAATAGCTTCCGCAGAGTTTCTCTTCCCCAAGAAAAATTTATTTTTTCCCTAATTGCTGCAAGTAGCTTCGGTACAGTGGGCACTTGTTTTTTAACCAAATAAAAGTCTCGAATTACGTTTTTAATTACTGTTCTATCAAAGTAATCACAATGAAATTTGCATTCCTCGGCCTTTGGTCTCTTTTTCCCCGGAGTATGAAGTGATTTTTCACCAGCTTTAACACCGTCTCTTCTTATTCTTGTTACACTATGTTCCGATATCCCACAATAATTTGCCACACGTAAATTTCTTTGTGATAATAAACATTTCAATTGTCCTGATTTCGCTTCTTCGTCACATACTTCCATCACTTTTCTAATTACCTCCCTTGCTTCACTGTGAATACTTCGTCCCTTCTTTCGAACTGCAGCCATATGTAAATATTAAGCCAAGAATACAACTAACAAAATACGAGTATATAACTGTAGCGCCGTAGCGCGTGTTAGCAGCGAGAGCCAAATAATGCATAATACAAAAAATCTCTGCACCTGTAATACTGCAAAGGGCATTAGATCTGGCAACGTGGGTGACTCATATGCATTCTCATGCACTCATTTCCTAGTAAACAGATACGCTACCGGAGCAGATAAACAATTGAAGCCCCCTCTGCTCTTCATTCCCCTCTAGCCTTCTTGTCGTGGGCATACAGTACAAAGGTTTATCTCAGTCTCAGTGAAGTACATAGAAAAATAATCTTTCTTAGTAATAGTTTGTAGAAGCTATATAAAACCAGATTACAGTGGATAGATAAAATCATATAAATGTAGCGCATCTGTATTTATTGTATTGTTTATATCGATTACTTGCGAGAACGCTTTATAATGTCTTTCTGTTCATAAGGATTTGTGAATTAGAGTAAACATCTTGAAAAAATATTTTTATGTTATTATTCACAGGCGTTTACCCACTTTTCATGTTCTACCTGCATAGCTGGTGAATTCTTCATGGATTGTTGAATAATTGAGTAATAAATAACGGGAGAGCTTCAGAAGATAATTTTCTCCGCTCACTGTGTGGAAAACGCGAGGCAAGAAACTGAAATATTTACAGTGCCGTTTCATGGCCACCTAGATTGTACGGAAGGTCTAATGAAAGGCAATGTTCGCCCTACCTTACAAGCGGAATGTTTAGGGGTGATGAGAATGGATAGATACGCCAAGTTTAATTACACACCAACTCAAGTTATGGCTCTTGAACATTTTATTAAATTCTTCCACTAGGATGACTTCTCGTTGCTTTTTAAAATGTCCTGGACAATATCCACTGCTCGATTAACGTTAACACAGGGTTTTTATGATAAGAGCGGCTGCTGATTACAGGAAATCTGTATTTACTAGAAAGATACAAACGTTTTCAGAAATTTTTTGAGAAAAATATTCATTTGTATTGCTTTCTGAATCATATTATTGCATCTCTTCCGTAATAACTACGTTAATACTTTTCAAACTTATTTATATTCTTCAATATCTAATCAGTTCATTTGACTTAAACAATTTCCACTAGCAAGATGTTGTGCTTTCCCACTAGCTAAGTTTGGAAAGTTGGATCAGTTTGAAAATTCAATAACCACTGTTGGGACTAGAACCACGGATATCTATCCCTTTGTCCGTGCTCAATGCCTGAACCACCGTAGTGAGATGTTACATTTGAACATGTTACTTATGTATCTCAATTGACTCCTAAGGTGGCATCAATTACTCTAAAATATTATATCGCTAATAAGCTTCCAGTGCTGCAAATACTTCTAATTTCTTCTCTTCTACATACACTGTATTGAGTAGAGGTTCGGGTAAACTTTATCATTTAAAGGAACATGGCAAGACGGACATTATGGAGGTAAACAAAAATGCATATTTTTCCTTTGCTTCAAAATAAGAGCATAGTTTCCTGACCATATGAATGTATAGGTATGTGTTGCGATGATATTAAGTGCAGGAGAGCTCGTGATTCAAGTGCTTCCACTCTCAATCTGCCACATTTTTTCTTAAGTATTCTAGTGATGGCAATCCTAACCACGGTCTCTGTCCAAAAGAGTCAACATCATGGTACAGGTGCCAAAAGGCAATTGAAATTGGCAGGGAACATATGCATAAGCTCTCCATACCACCTGCAGCAGTGGAAGTAATAAAACCTATCTACTGGAAGCTTACCTACTGATGACAGTATTTTAAGAAGACGCCTTCGTGGAAAGACACAAACCAGAACAAATCGTTTAACAGCTTAAATAACATAGGATACTGGTGGTGAAAAAACAGTTAAAATAGGTGTATTGGACTCAGTCATATGTTTCAATGATAGCAGCTGAAATCTTTGGATATTGATCCCGAGGAAAATATGAAGAAAGGTCTTCGCAACATGGATGTCGAGGTGTCGTCGTCAAACTTGATAGAGGTTTCGGGAACCACCAAGAAGGCAAGAATGAAGGAAAGGAGAAAGAAGAGACAAAGGGAGGACTGGGAAGCTCAGGACGATGAAAGTTATGCCTCAGGAAAATACTAAGGGTGAAAATTCAAGAGCATGCAAAGCAACCCATGCGAATATTTTTTTGTTTTTGTTTTCCTCGTAACTTAAATTTTTCTATCTATGGGTGTACATATTTAAGAAACAAACATAGCTAGAGCTTTGAAATTTTCAGGATATCTTTGCAGATACATTTTAATTATAACCGTGAGATATTTTAACTATGTTAAGTAGATTTTCCGGGCTTGTGGGCCGTGATAATACCGGCCGTGAAAGCCTCAGCACTTATATGCGATATTTTCATGGAATTATGTAAATTAAAGTTTTCACACGGTTTTTAACTTAAAAAGATAGCAACTTTAAAAGAAAAATGTTATTCAAGCTGAACTCCCACGAAAATGAAGCTATTTCAAAGATATTGCATGACTAATATTGCAATTCTATGCACAATAAATGGTTGAAATTTCATTATTATTATTATTATTATTATTATTATTATTATTATTATTATTATTATTATTATTATTATTATTATTATTATTATTATTATTATTATTATTATTATTATTATTATTATTATTATTATTATTATTATTATTATTATTATTATTATTATTATTATTATTATTATTATTATTATTATTATTATTATTATTATTATTATTATTATTATTATTATTATTAGCCTAATAGGTAACCACTAAATCGCAGCTATGTGAATTGATGAAACTATGTATTTTTTACATTAATGGCAAATAAAAATATATTTACTAGAAAATTACTGAATGCATGAAATTTATTTTGTAATGATATTAAAGCAGAACGTATTTAAATATAATAACAAAGAATCATATTTAAATACGTTCTGCTTTAATATCATTTCAAAATAAATTTCATGCATTCAATAATTTTTTAGTAAATATTTATATTATCATTTAAATATAATAACAAACAATCATACTACTGTGATAATTAAAACAAATTTATGTAAATTTGTTTCGGTGAGTATTTTCATGGATCATAACGTCCATCTTGCCTTTACTGGACTAATTCAAATTATATAAGACGAATCAATTAATATGTGCCAGAATAACTAAAAGTTTGAATGTGAAAGAGCTGTATTTATAATAAAAAAGCATTAAAAATCTAAAGAATAACAAGAGAAATTTAAGTAAATATTAAGTTCAACATTAAAAAAAAATTGAGTGATGTGCTAATTTACCACGGACGTAAGCAATATGACACAGTGTACTTACAGTGGTACTCTTTTTGTAAGAAACACGATTAACTTATAGCGTAAAAACCATACTAATAAACGGGTACGCACCAGCATGCAAATCTGTGTCAGCATAACAAAGCCCAACTTTACACTCTACTTTTCCAGACCTATGACTATGAGCTTAACAAACATATGTTTTGAAAATCTTAATCTCTTAATTCAACCAAGAATTACCAACAAAAGTTTACTGGAATGAACATATTAAAATCCCAAGATCCTAAATTAAGATGAAAGTCAACCTCTATTTTACTACTTGGCTTTAGCAGTTATTTTCGTTCCAAAAGCCTGTATAGCTCTCTTCTCGCTTCCCTGTTGATGTCCGTGTGGAGACCGCATAGGAAGAAGTCTTCGACGGCGAAACAATCTCCTTTCGGTTCTAGCTGATTTGGGTGCGCGCACACACACATATGAGTCTCTCTCTCTCTCTCTCTCTCTCTCTCTCTCTCTCTCTCTCTCTCTCTCTCTCTCTCTCTCTCTCTCTCTCTCTCTCTCTCACGCACAAGTCAATGTGATAAAAACTGCACAAATAAGATTTGCCAACATTGCCAATTCACTTTATGAATAGAACAGAGATGTCCACAATGTCATGAACATTGCATTTATTTTCATTGAGACATTTGTCGTCATGTCGCTTCACAAGTTCAAAAATGCTCTTTGCGTACCCAACCTGCGATTGTAGCCAACCTGTGAACTTTTCGATTAGTTGGTTATCCGTTTCAAACCAATAAGAATGAGAAGTTATCCATTTAGATTCAAACTTAGGTTGATTTACCTGTATCGAATCATGTTAAGTAACAATGAAGAGATATACTTTCATTCTTCAGCACTGTGATTTTTCAGAATGCAAGTATAGGTAAGAGAAGAGTAATGTTAACATATTACCAGATAATTATATACAGTTTGACGACAAATCCCGGGAAAGATGGCAGAGTCGGTAAATCTACGTGGAATCAAACTCGCAGTATTATCTATGTAAATAAACTGTGAATAATGCGGCTCTCTAATACTGAACAAATTGTTATTAGTGTTTGGTAATCCATCATTTACACGAAATGCAGACGAAATCTTACCTGACTTTCCCAGATACAACTCTCAATGATAGTAGTCTGTCACTTTGATGAAGGAAGGCAGCGCAACTTCTCTTTTTCCACACAAAAACTTCACATCGCGGTATCAGACAACATGTACTTACCTAGAAAAACAAGAAAGAAATAATTCTTATTAAATAAACTAAAGACCTGAAGGTATCTCATATCCTCTAAATACTACTTATATGAATAAATTTCCCAATATCTCAATAAGTATACATCTTAAAAACATTTCTATAGTGTAATTTCACAGGAAGGAAACATATCATGAAGGGGCAGTAAAACCCGACGTTTTAATCAACATTTTCTTACACTCTCTACTACGTGCTCCCTAATGGCCAAGTTGTCGACGGGCTCTTAAACACCACACTCTATGCATACTTGCAATTAACTGGGGGAAGTATCGTATTCCACCCAAAAATTCGATGTCGAGATTTCACCGGAAATATATGTTTTGAGACCCCTGAATCCAAAAAAAGAATTTTTAGAAAAAGGTCCGTGTGTGTGTCTGTGTGCCAGTCTGTGTGTCAGTCTGTCAGTCTGTGGACAGCATGGCTCAAAAACGAAAAGTTGCTATTTAAGTTTAATGTCTTTCAAGGATGCGACAGGAAGATTTTGAAGAAAATAGCCCCACCCTAAACTACCCTTTACATGGAAAATTTTTCGAACATTTTAATTTTCTTGAAAATGGCTTTAACGATTTTGATTAAAATGTCATATTTTTTAGATATTTTGATTTCAAATGAAATGTATATATTGAATTTTCTGGCTATAGCCCTTGTAGTCGTATTTACTCTGGACGGCTTTTGCATAACTGGTAAACCGTTAGAGATAGACCAAATTATACTATACAAAACATGTAGATCTTGCTGAAATACACAATTTATGTCTCAATAAAGGTCTCTTGTAAGGTGAACCATTTCGGAGATATTGCTTGTTTCGTGAGTTGTGTGAGTTTCGGAAAACTTAGAACTTTCGTGAAATGGATCATCGTTGTTCATTTTTTTATATGTTAAGTGTGCAAAGACAACAGAATCTGAAACATTTGACTATCGCACAAAGCCTACTGTATTCTAACATCCCCCTTGCACCTACAAGCAAATAAGCAATAAGTTGTACAAATGGTTATCTTAACTAACACGAAGAAGATATAGGAATAAGAGTTTGTAAGAAGTACAAGAGTAGAGAAAGTCATGTGAGTGCAACATATCAGATTTATATAAGAAGATCTCTCTCTCTCTCTCTCTCTCTCTCTCTCTATATATATATATATATATATATATATATATATATATATATATATATATCCTCCTTTGTGTTTGTGTATGTGTGTATGCGTGTGTATGTGTGTGGTTCTGAGTCCAAGTGAATGCGTCTGTCAGCAAACAGTTTAACCAAAAGATGAAAAGTCAGTCAGATACGAAACTCGGTGATTAACTTCAGAATCTTCTAAGGCTGTCCCGAAATGTTCAAGGCCCCGCTCCCTAATTACCCTTTAAATCAAAATGTTTCGAAAATAGTGATTTTTCTCAAAAATGGATAGAATGATTTTGATTAATGTACCACATGTTTAGGATATTTACACAATAATTGAAATACATATCATGAATTTTCTGGAACTAATCTCTGAAGTCCTCACCTTGAATTACTTTGAATTACACTATATATAGTGTTTTAATGAAATATACAATTTTGTGCAGTAAGACTATATGTATATCTTACGCTTTACCAGTGATGCAAAGGTCATTCAAAGAGAGGACTTCAGAGATTATTCCCAGAATATTGACTGATTGACCGACTGATTGACCGACCGACTGATTGACCGACCGACTGATTGACCGACTGAGTGACTGACTGAGTGAGTGAGTGAGTGGGTGAGTGAGTGAGTGAGTGAGTGAGTGAGTGAGAGAGTGAGTGAGTGACTGACTGATTGATTGATTGGTTTTTTGATTGATTGATTGATTGATTGAGAAGTTATGCAGCACCGCCATTTAACAGGAAATTCCATAAACACTATCCACTGGATCGCGTCGTATCAATTTCGCCCGAAATGACCTTTGCACCGCTGTTCCTGAAGTGACTTGCTCTCGTAGCGCAACAGTGTGCACGTTGGTCTTCAGGCTAACAGTCGCAAATTCAAAAACTGCACCTTGAAACTACTTTTTAAGTTTAATAAATTTAACTAGCTGATACTTCGGTATGGAAGTTGGAGGATAGAACTACTGGTTCACAGCCTACAAGATCAGAAGAAATGAGTAATGGAATTACCAATAAATTTTTTTGAAAGTACACAAAATTCAGGCATACATACAAACTAGATAACTCTAGAACTTCATATTTAGAGGCAAATTCACCTTCTAATGCATTCGGAAAGGACAAGATTTGCTAGGACGTTCTGGAAACATAAATTAATAAAAACCTCATTTATTCACAGACGTGATTTGAACGTCCGACTTTTATCATGACTTTCCAGTATGTTAACTGTTGTGCTACTAGAGTACATTAATAACATGCACCACCGTAGCCCTGGTAAGTAAGCTGGTGAATGCGGTGTCAGCACCTGCATTTTGCATCCTCTGTAAAATGCAGCGTTGCCTAGTTACTAATTCGCAGAATGAGAAGACACTGCTACGACACTTTATAATCTGTAATCCGTAATGTTAGACAATAGCAGCAATTACAGGAGTGAGTTTATTCCCTGTAAAATAAAACCCTGTAAGTGAAGTGCAAAATAGTCACCTTTTTGGTTGTTTATACTGTAATGGTCTATTATCGCAAAGTGCACATTCTAGGTCAAGCTTGGAAACTGCCTCATATTGCTGGTCTTCGCTGATAAGGAGAACGAAGTTAGCTTACCCACTCGCCTCCGCTTCATAGGAATTGCGCCGTGGCGTTCTGCAACTGTTTCAACGCTCGAAGGGATATCTGCTTATCGCAAATACGGATGAGTTGGACCACGTGGTATAATGACGTTAAAACAAAACGTATTTGTTGATCTCCAAATAAGAAAATTAGCCAAATCGCACGTCGTAACAAAGTCCCAAAATGATACCTCTAATGATGATAATGATGGTGATATCCACATATTCAGAGACTTTTGAACGTTTTATAACATTTTTATTTGAAAAAGAAGGTAGGTGCAATGTTAAAATTGTTGATTTTGGCACCCTTAATTCAATAAATATTGTGACGCAAAGTTGGTATTGTGTAAAGTTATCGGAAGTCGGTGCCGGGCATTCGGAATGGTAAGACAAGGCGCGCACTCGCCCAGCATAAACACGATAAGCGTCATCTCCAAAGAATTCTCCTGATGTTTCGATATTTCGAACGTTCTGGAAAATTGCTGCGGTTGTATAAGTGGGCGCCCTCCCGAAACGAGTCTGTAAGTACATCGGTGAGCAGGTGAGTGAATTAGCAAGTACGACGAGAATCCTTGTTCCTCGGGAGAACTGGTGACGACTGTGAATGGTGTTCTGCTATGCAGGGACTGGAGAAATCTTGTATTCTACTTCCCAGCATGCTTTCTTACGCAAACCACCAATGAGAATACCTTCACTATTATTAAATATTTCAATCTCGTCTCTTTTTTATAGGGAACATATTTACCCCAAGAAACTGCATGTAGCTGATGACTACTGACGTACAGCAAAGTGGGGAAAAACACGAGTTCTTGTCTGCCTTCTAGCAGTAACCTGTGATCATTAAGATAGCCTAGCATAACACATCGAATAGATATAATCACAGTTGGAGGGGAAAAGATAAACATACAGCACATTATTAAGCCAGTCAAGCCCGAGCGCTTGGACAGAGCGGAAGTACCAGGAGAACCGGTTGTTCTGTCTACAACGTGTGTGGCGTGATAGGGAGTGAGAGCAAGAAAGGCATATACCACACTGTGAGTGATATTGTCTATCACCAAGTGTAGGAATTTAAAGTGAGTAGATCAGCTAAATTTAACAGTGAAAAGAAATGGAAATGTACGCGAGAAAAAATACCCTCCGGATCAAGTTTGCTTTAAGTGCAACGCGACCGTCGGCATATGAAGTGCATGATTTCATAGCAGATACATTACAGTTAAATGCGGAACAAGTGGATACAATACAGTTAATCGCAAGTGAACGGGCAATTTATGTTAAATTAATATCAACACTCTTGCTGGAGAAAACCCTCAATATCTTCTCGTCGGAAACACCTTTCACATACATGAATGATGAGATGACTAAAGTGCTTATCAAACAGGTGACCGGTAATGCTGTCAATGTCCGAGTGTTTGATGTACCCCCAGAGCTCCCGGCAGAGGTCTTAAAAGCAGCGTTGTAGCGTTACGGAACGGTACATGACGTCCGGAAGGAACAATGGAGCCGACAATATCGCGTCCCGGTGTTTAATGGGGTACGAGCGGTTAAGATGCAACTGCAGACGAACATCCCTAGTTTTATCATCATTGGCAGCTACAGATTATCGGTGTCCTACGCCGGCCAACCCAGATCCTGCTACGTCTGCAGTAGCACGGCACATCTAAAGGAATTTTGCCCCCACCGTCCGACCGCAACACGCCCAGTGGCGACTGGACGGAGGAACGAAACAGAACCGACGAAGGTGGTAGTGGACACGCAGAGTGAGGGAACGCATCCTACGGATGAAAACAGGCAAACGTCCCTGGTAAATGACAGTCAACAGGAAGCAGCAAGGTCTGCACCGCAAAGGGAGTATGCCTCCATAGTTCGAGATACCGCTGGGAAACGAGTACATCTGGCTAATCCGGAGGAGATAATACCACCCGAGGTGGGTCCACTTCTGACGGAGACAGCTGCAGCAGAAGAGAAACGCCCGACCGAGAAGAAACGGGCCAAGCGGGCGAAGACAAGCAAAGCCCATAAGGAAGAACCATCCTGGAATAACCAAATGGAGCTGGAGGAAGCTGTGGAAGGAGCCCATGAGGAGGCACGTCAATCACAAGTCCCGTCCACAGACACAGTAGATACGGCTGGAGTACTGACACAAGAGCCTGCCTCAGCATTGATTGGCAGCAGTATCCTGGAGGAGGGAGGTGACAGGAACATCTGTGAGGTTCTACCTGCAAGGAGGGACGCGGGAAACAATCCCCAGAGTGATTGCGAAGCAGCACAGTTACAACAAAGTGTGAGGTGCCCAGCGGTGGAGATAGGAGCTGACTCCCATTACCGGGAGGACACCCCCGGCACCACCGTAGCGGCGCGACCATCTGCGAGTGATACTCGACCGCAAGTAATCGAACGGCCACACAGATCCCAAGAGGACCAACCAAGGTCAGCTGAAGCAGTCGCAATTTATCGGGGTGCAGAGATGGCTGGTGGATCTCATCCCTCTCAACCTGATGCGAGGGCTACAGAAGCGGAGTCGCCGATCCTACTTCAGGTGACACGGAAGCCGCAGGTGTCCTTATGTGATCCAAGGATTAGGGGAAATCCTCCGGCACAGAGAACCCCAGTTAGACATCCAGAGACTGAACAGTAACACACTAGTAGCAATGCACGAGGCCAAGAACGTAGACGCCCGAGTTACACTATCTTTGCGACAGTCGCTTTCATCATGATCTATCTACGAACGGTGGCAACAGTGAATGTGAATGGGTGCAGAAATCTAGTAACCCAAAAACTGCTCAATAGTTTCCTCCAGGTGAACAACATTGACATATGCTTTCTCCAAGAAGTAAATACTTACAACTTGGATGCTCTTTACAATTACGACTATAAAGTTAACTTAGGTTTAAACGGCAGAGGAACGGCAATAGTGTACAGGAAGGGACTTCCCCTGCAGAATTTTCAGATGGATCCCGACGGCCGGGTCCTCTCCGCTACTTTGGAAAAGACCGTCCTGGTTAACGTATATGCTCCAGCTGGGACACAGAATAGACACGAGAGAGAGCGTTACTTTCAAACCGATGTAACCCCGCATTTGCTACAAGGCAAGGAACTGCTGCTAGCAGGCGACTTCAATTGCACGTTGCAGGCGAAGGATCAAAAAGGTGCTACGAATTTTAGCATCATGCTACAACACCTAGTGTCACAGTTGCAACTGCTTGACGCATGGGAGATCAAGCATGGGAATGAAGTGGAATTCACTTTTATCCGCAACACGTCGGCGTCACGCATCGATCGACAGTATTTATCTCCCGGAATGGCTCCAAATGTCCATCGAATTTGGGTCATTCCGGTGGCTTTTAGCGACCATCATGCAGTGCTATGTCAATTGCAAATAAATTAAATAAGGCATGAGACGGCCGGCCGTGGCTACTGGAAACTCAATAATTCTATGCTGGAAGACACAGACATTCGGGAACAATTTCAAATCAAATGGCTTCAGTTACAGTCGGCCTTTAGAAGTTCAACTCGGAAGAGTCTTTGGTGGGTGAACACGGCAAAACCAGCGATTCGTTCCCTATTTAAATCCCTGGGTATTGTGAGGGCACAGGCCAAGAAGCAGCTACTACATTTTTACAATGAGGCGCTGTGGGGGCTGCATCTGAAGCAAAGGGAGGGCTATGAGGTGCAGACGGAGATAAAAAAAGTAAAAGAAATCATTAAAATAAAACACTTACACTAGTTGGAAGGACACAAAATTTGAGCCAAAGTGAAATCCATGCATGAAGCGGAACAGAACTCGTTTTATTATTTCGCAAAGGAGCGGCAGAAGGGACATGGAAGATATCCTCAAACAATACGGGACGCGCACCCTGGAACTGCCCATGTTGGAACGCGCGCCCAGCTGCAGCTTATAGCGGATCATTTTCAGGCTTTATTTCAAGAAGCGCCAGAAGCAGACACCCCTTATAGGCGTGTGGAACATGAACTGTTTGACGCCGGCATCACCCAGGACTCCGCAAAAATACTTACCAGCCCTATCACGGAGCGGGAGGTGATGGTCGCCATTCAACAAGCCAGTCGACACACATCACCAGGTCCTGATGGGCTCACCTATGAATTCTATAGAAAGTTCTGGCCAATAATCAAGAACGAAGTGATAGAAGTATATGCGGAACTGTGGGAGACAGCAGTGTTTCCCGCAACCTTCGCGGATGGTGTTATCATCCTGGTGCCGAAGAAACAGAAAACCGCCACCATGAAGGACTATCGTCCAATAACGCTGCTAAACGCCGATTATAAGTTATTTGCGAAAGTTCTGGCTAACCGATTAAAAGGTGCATATGCAGAAATCATGCATTGTAACCAAGCGGCAATATCGAAAAAGAACATTATTGTCACATTGGCGGAACTGCGTGACACGTTGATCCATCTACGCAGAGAAAATAAAGCGGTGGCTTTGGTCAATCTCGACTTTCAACAGGCTTTTGGTAGAGTGCGCCATTCGTATCTGTGGAACTGCTTAAGGGCTGCGAAATTTCCGGTGCCGGTAATCAATCTTATTCAGGGACTCTACGGCACGGCACAGTCTCGAGTCTTGTGGAATGTATGGTTTTCCAGGCCGGTACGAATAAAACGATCAGTACGTCAAGGCTGCCCGCTATCAATGGGATTGTTCTCATTGCAATGAATCCTTTACTCCAGAGGTTGCAACAAACCATGCGAGGAGTCCGTGTATACAATGAACGGTTCACACTTGCAGCCTATGCTGATGATGTGACTGTGGTGGCTGCAGATAATGAAGATATGACGACAATGCAACAGGGATTGGAGCAGTACACAACAATGTCCGGTGCAGTGTTAAATGCTGAGAAATCGGAGATCTTAATATTAGGAAATTGGCCGGAACCGCCTCAGACCTTGGGGATGCAATGTGTTACTACTACAAGGATACTTGGTATATGCTTTATGGCAAATATAGAAGATACTATTGCAGTTAACTGGAGGGAAAAATTAATAGTTTACGCCATTCCTTATCCCTGGAGAGGATCCGGAACCTGAATTTGCTACAACGCATCTGGTACCTGCATACTTATGGTCTAAGCAAAATTTGGTATGTGGCACAGATTCTGCCGATTTCAAAACGTGACGCACAGAAACTGGAATAACTCCTTGGTTACTTTTTGTGGACTGTAAAAGCATATAAGGTGAGCCGGCCTCAACTACGTTTGCCTCCGTCCAAAGGTGGTTGCGGCTTAGTGGACATTGCCAAGAATTGCATGGCCTTATTGGGGAAAACCGCCACACAATCATTGCGTGGATCTGGCTCATCAATTGACCAACATTTCTGGAAGGAACAGCTTCATAACCCTCAGGTGGCACTCAACGGATTTAAACCCACTGTCCTTCACCTAAAACGAATTCTGGACAACAACGATGACATTACGGCCTTCGAATGCACCCGGAACCACTACCGTATGCTCACGACAGTTCATCTGGTTCCCAGAGTGGCAGAGAAATATACCAGGGAGTGGAAAGTGATCTGGCAGAATTTATTTTGCAAACATGTGCCCAGTGATTGGCAGGAAACCACCTATGAAGTATTAAATGAGACTGTACCGACAGCGGATAAACTCTGGCGACATGGAAGGGCACAGTGAAACCAATGTCCATCTTGTGCCGCCGTTGATACACTAGACCACCGGATTGCTTCCTGTAAGCAGGTTGAAGTCATCTGGGTAGAGCTCCGGACTTACATCGCCAAATGGTGCCCACCGCAAGCTCCACCATGCCTTGAGAAGCTCCAGCGTTTGGAATTTCATTATCAGAATACTGCACTCCAACGCTGTGTAGTTTGGCTGGTAATGGGAACATTGTACTGGATCCTTAAACAGAATAATGGCCCAGTGGCGCAGAGGAAGGATTGGGTCAGTTTTCTGAGACAGGCACGCTGGCAACTGATAACTTCTGGTCTTAGCAAATCAATGCAGCCGTACATAACACGCCTTGCACTTTAAATACGACAATGCAACTATAATCAAAATAATATATATAAAAAACTTATATATTAAAAAAAATAATAAACAATAAAATTAAAAAAATAAATAAAATAAAAAACTAAAAAAATAATAATAAAAAAATAAAAAAAGAAAAAAATTAAAAAATAAGTAAAAAAAGAAAAAAAAATGACTTGCCTTCCGACTCAACATTGCCTTCTTACCTTCCATTTTTTTGGAGTTCTATATAAGATACCTCTCCTAACTTTCTCCAAATGTTTCCTCGACGACTATAGACGAGAAATTAATAATATATATATATATATATATATATATATATAAATCAATAATAAAAAAAACCACAACTTGTCAATAAAAAAAATTTAAAGTAAAAAAAAAAAAAAAAAAGCCAACGGCCAGTAAGTACGAATAAATGCAGCTAAATTCTATTAAGTAACGTGGCAATCATAGAATATACATGTCCAGAATCATTTTTCATTTTCATACACTCAGTTTCATACGACGGTTCAAAACGATGAGGTAAAGGTATTGCAGTTCGACTTACTAATAATAATAACCAATAAATCGGTCGTATTTTGAGTGGTTAATAATCGCTCCAGTGTCGACAGTAAGTATTCTGAAATCACGTTTCCAAGGAACTGGCCAACTTTTTCATTATAAGGAAGCAAACTACCATGCGTTCGTATGAAAAACAAACTCTCAAATAATAATGTGACGTCGGCCGCGGCATACAATAATGGATGGTTGGGGCCCCTCTGGCGGTGCGTGTACTAAAGGCGCTCAGGTGAGGCATCCTCGATTGAGGCTGTGAACACGTGACAACAGTCAAATCGGCAGAATGAAAAGAGATTTACCAGGTTACCAGCGTATTTACGGAAATTCGAGAAAGGTTCATGTTACGTCATCCTCGCTATATAAGGAGGTAAAGCAAGGAGCTGAGTGTGTGTCAGGTGTGTGTGTACGCGAGAGAAGCGCCGCGCCGTGACGTAAGACAGCGAAGCAGTTAAAGAATATTGAGTGACCGTATGATCAAGATCAGCTTTTTGGGAGACAGAGAAAGTGGAGAAAGGCAGTAAGGAATGAGTCAAGGTTACGAGAAGAAATCGGTTGTGAGTTCTAAATATCACGAAGGACCGTACAATGTGTTAACTTAAGTAAAAGAGAACTGTATCTAAATTCCAGATCTGAAGAGATTAATCCCAAATTTTAATTTCAGTCCAACAAAATAAAAATTTCTTTAAACTACATAAACTCATATTTAGTAAAATGCCTGATTAAAGGGTTATCGTGATAGGATGAATCACGTAATTATTATTACTTTTACTATTTGCAAACATTTTGGAATAAAATAAAGTGCGAAAAAGGTAATTCGACTGGAGTTATGTTGTTTTTGTCACAATAATAGTGTTAATAACAATGATGATGATAATAATAATAATAATAATAATAACAACAACAACAACAACAACAACAATAATAATAATAATAATAATAATAATAATAATAATAATAATAATAATAATAATAATAATAATAATAATAATAATAATAATAATAATAATAATAATAATAACAATAACAATAACAATAACAATAACAATAACAATAACAATAACAATAACAATAACAATAATAATAACAATAACAATAATAATAATAATAATAATAATAATAATAATAATAATAATAATAATAATAATAATAATAATAATAATAATAATAATAATAATAATAATAATAATAATAATAATAATAATAATAATAATAATAATAATAATAATAATAATAATAATAATAATAATAATAATAATAATAATAATAATAATAATAATAATAATAATAATAATAATAATAATAATAATAATAATAATAATAATAATAATAATAATAATAATAATAATAATAATAATAATAATAATAATAATAATAATAATAATAATAATAATAATAATAATAATAATAATAATAATAATAATAATAATAATAATAATAATAATAATAATAATAATAATAATAATAATAATAATAATAATAATAATAATAATAATAATAATAATAATAATAATAATAATAATAATAATAATAATAATAATAATAATAATAATAATAATAATAATAATAATAATAATAATAATAATAATAATAATAATAATAATAGCAGGTGTTTCGCAAATGCGAAGGCGCCTAAAATTGAGGCACTTTCATTACCAAGAAAAACCAATCTTTCAAAACAATACCATGAAGTACCGCTTTCACTAGTACAATAATTAAAAATCCTACTTTCTAATTTATGAAACTAAAATAAACTACCTGTATTACAGATGAAAGCTGCCACGGAAATAACTAATGAGTTAACCATGGCAGGCCAAAGGAAATTATCCAGGATTCTAAAAGCAACTTCGTTCTCTTCCAAAAGAGACAAGTTTTATTAATAAACGGCGCAAAAAAGATTTTCAGGCATACTCCATTTTATAATCAGACGGACATTCATCCTGTAGGAATCAATTCATATATAATTTTAACCAATCAGAGACATTGGAATAACTTCCCCACTTGGAGTAAATCACGCGACGAGGACTGGTTTCGCTTCCTTACCGTGTACACTTCAGTTGTTGTATCAGTTTGATCACAAAATGCACCATACACCGACATACTGATAATTAAGTGTACAGACAGCAGGGAAAGAAATCACCACTACCTTCTTGCGGACACCTCATGCCTTACCGTTTGTAGGGTACCTTATTACGTCATTTTCTTGGCTGATACTGTCACCGCCTTGTGTTCTGTATCGAACCAATAGAGCATACCTATGCTGGTGTTGTCAATTCACTGGCAATTACGAATAGGTAAAGCCACCTCCTTCAACTGGAGGGGAGACAACGTGTTCCCTTTCAAATTGGTGGAGACCGATATCAGAAGACATACCCTACAAATGCCCCTTACAGACCAAAAATTCGACGCCTAACACTACTTGTGCTCTGCGTACCGATCAGAAAACAGTGCCAACTGAAGTAAGTTTCCTGTATAGAAAACATTTAATGAAGCATTATTGATTTTTAACAACTTTTTCTTGATAAAGGAATCCAACTTAATCTGAATTTACGTAGCAAACTTACAAAAGTAACTATGAAATGTATAATATGGTATTAGCAAAACATACATTTGCACATTCTACGCAGGTAACTGTTTCGATTAATGCATAACGCATAAGGGGAATAAACGAATTCCGTGATTAAGAACTCTGGCTACGCATGCATGCAACACACGCTGCACCATTCATCAATCAACTGCGGACAGCAAACTAGACATGGAAAAAAAGACAATCTGCGACGAACAAGTTTAGGTTGGCAATATGTGCCACGGTGATCAATAAACTGATCTGTTTAAAACTAACAGAAGTTGGCTCGAGCGCATGAATTTTCATGAAGTTTTGCGGAGGATGTTGTGCATACTTACATTAGTTATAGAAAGTTTTCCGTAGCTATAATTCAGGAGGCCGTGAATTGTTAAGTTAGTTAACTCTGAACAAAAGACGGGCGTGATTGGATACAATTCATTACTAGAAAGGTTCACTGTTCATGTTTTGGAAGAAGGACCGGCTATAATTCCTCAAACTTGGAACAAAAGAGAAGTAGGGCCGACTGCCAACTTACTGTTTTAAGGGAAAGTTTTCCTTTAAATGGAGCATTCGCTTTCCTGCCTACGATTACATCCTGAGCAGTCAGAAATCTGAGGTATTAACGGCAGTTCATGTAGCCGCTGGAGTAAATGTTTCTCCCACATTCCTTTTCTGAAACAGTTAAAGGAAGCTTAATTTAATTCTATACAGAACGGTAGTATTTTGTTGGATTTGTTGCACAACAGGCTGTGTAAACTAAAAGTGCTTTAATTCGTGCAAAATAGATGCCCGCATTATACCCAAAACTTTGATGTGTTGCACTCACATGACTTTCTCTACCCTTGTACAAACTTTCACTCCTATCTTCTTCATGTTAGTCCACATAAAAATTTGCAGAAATTATCTTATTGGAAATTTTATTGCAGATACAAAGTAACATGGATAGAATACAGTAGGCTCTGAGCGATATACAAATAAATCGGTTAAAGCCGGTCGCTATATGAAGACTTTGAAATTCCGCTCCTCTTTGCAAGGGATAGAAAAGTGGATAAAGACCTTCCATTTGAGAAAAGTACAAGTATTGCAAAACTCACACAAATTACAGGGAATATCTCCGAAATGGCTCGCTCTGCAAAAAAATGCATTTGCACATAGCTAATTTGTTTTAACGAGATCTATATTTTTGGATAGTAAGATTTGGTCTATCTATTAGTTATGCATCAAGAGTAACCAACACCACATCGACTATAGCTAAAAAAGACAAAATATACATGTAATTTACCATAAAAATATCTTAAACATATAGCAGTTTAATCAAAATAGCTAGACACATTTTTTAGAGAGTCAAACTTTTCGGAAATTTTTTATGTAAAGGGTAGTTTAGGGTACAGGAATTTTCTTCAAAATCATCACATCGCACAACTTAAATATGTTAAAGTAAAATACCAACTTTGGTCTTTAACCGACTTTTCATTTTTGAGTTATGCTGTTCACACACACACACACACACACACACACACACACACACACACACACACACACACACACACACACACACACACACACACACACCTACGGACATTATTCTAAAGAGTCTATTTTTTAAATTCAGGGGTTCTCCTTTAGAATATCCTCTTTGACATGTGTAATATGTATATCCTGAATGTTAGTGAATAGCACGCGAGGAATACGTACTTCCGATCCAATTTTGTTCAGCTGTTAAAACTACAAGAGATACACAAACGTTTACTTGAGAAAATGCATACAATTTCTCAAACAATACAATTTGTTTAAATCAGTTTATTTGTAAAGTATGTCGTTTACGAGATGACTCCCTTTTATTGCTCGGAAGTTTCCAGTACATTATTCATACATAGTTATGAAAAGCTACATAGCGTCCCTTGTATTCGTTATCGCGGCAGCAAAGAGATAAAATATAAAGTCCAGTACGCATTTAGGGAATATCGTTTTGAATATATTTTGACGCTTCTTTATAATTACAAAATAAGTGTGCTGAATCTATTTCGGAAAACATTTATGATTATGAATAGAAAGTAGAAAAGGTAACTCAATAATAATTTGCAGAATTTATAAGTAGGTTATAATATTGAGTGAAAGCCCTGTGATGGTAAAACATCAGCATTTTTTTTTACATATTTTATTTCAGCAATCTATATGATACATAAAGGCAGCAACTTTTAGAACACTCCGCGGACAACCTGTTATCTACATTCTTACTGAATTTAATCTTCCTTTCTTTTGATTATCCTCCCCTTATGTAGGAATTACACCCCTTAGTGTTTACAAGGTATTGGCTAGGGTCAGACACCTGTAGGGGAGCAGAGGGACCTCTGGACCAGAGTGAAGACCTGGAAGCGGGTATATATTCAGCCCAGCACCAGGTAGGAGAGTGAAGAAGAGGATGATGTGAAATGCAGGTGAATGGAATGCTTGGAAAGGTGATAATGGAGAAGTTGGTGGAATAAGTGGAGGGAGAAACCGGAGAATCCGGAGGAAACCCGCCCTGACGTCGCTTAGTCCACCACGAATACCACACACGTGTCCCTGGGAACGAACTCGGGCCACTTTGGTGATAGGTGAATGGTCTAACCCCATCCCACGGTACTGAATTTAATTGAATCAGGAAACCATTAGGGATTATTGCAAAAACAAATAAGCTCATTCAAGTATTTTCTAAATTTCTAACTTATTTTCACATGCACATTAATTCAATTGAAGCCAGCGATTAATGCTGAAATAAAATAGAATCCGGGACCTCCGGGTGAGAACTTAGCTCGCTAAGTAGTCTTGTTTCTATGTGCTACATATGCGTGCCTGTCTTTAGTTTAAGTTCATGTGCAGGCAAACATTAATCGCGATAAGATACTAAGGATAGGATGTTAATTGTATTTGAATGGTGTAACATATAAAGGATGTAAGTACATGAAGAAGTCATGTCAGTGTTCTACTTTTAGTATTCCTTTCTCAGTACTGAATGTTGTAGAAATGGGTTGCGAGAGTGTGTGTGTGTGTGGTGTGTGTGGTGTGTGTGTGGTGTGTGTGTGAGTAGTGTGTGGTGTGTGTGCTGTGTGTGGTGTGTGGTGTGTGTGTGTGTGGTGTGTGTGGTGTGTGTGTGAGTGTGTGGTGTGTGTGTGGTGTGTGTGGTGTGTGTGGTGTGTGTGGTGTGTGTGTGTGAGTTTGTGTGTGGTGTGTGTTTGGTGTGTGTGGTGTGTGTGGTGTGTGTGTGGTGTGTGGTGTGTGTGTGGTGTGTGTGGTGTGTGTGAGTGTGTGTGGTGTGTGTGGTGTGTGTGGTGTGTGTGAGTGTGTGTGTGGTGTGTGTGGTGTGTGTGTGGTGTGTGTGTGTGGTGTGTGAGTGTGTGTGTGTGGTGTGTGGTGTGTGTGTGAGTGTCTGTGGTGTGTGGTGTGTGTGTGGTGTGTGTGTGTGGTGTGTGGTGTATGTGTGCGTGGGTGTGTGCGTGGTGTGCGTGTGAGTGTGTGTGGTGTGTGGTGTGTGTGTGTGGTGTGTGTGAGTGTGTGTGGTGTGTGTGGTGTGTGTGGTGTGTGTGAGTGTGTGTGGTGTGTGTGGTGTGTGTGGTGTGTGTGAGTGTGTGTGTGGTGTGTGTGTGGTGTGTGTGTGGTGTGTGTGGTGTGTGTGTGTGGTGTGTGTGTGAGTGTGTGTGTGGTGTGTGTGGTGTGTGTGTGGTGTGTGTGGTGTGTGTGGTGAGTGTGTGGTGTATGTGGTGTGTGTGGTGTGTGTGGTGTGTGCGTGGTGTGTGTGGTGTATGTGTGTGGTGTGTGTGTGGTGCGTGTGGTGTGTGTGGTGTGTGTGTGGTGTGTGTGTGGTGTGTGAGGTGTGTGTGGTGTATGTGTGGTGTGTGTGGTGTGTGTGTGGTGTGTGTGTGGTGTGTGTGGTGTGTGTGGTGGGTGTGTGTGTGGTGTGTGTGGTGTGCGTGTGGTGTGTGTGGTGTGTGTGTGGTGTGTGTGGTGTGTGTGGTGTGTGTGGTGTGTGTGTGGTGTGTGTGGTGTGTGTGTGAGTGTGTGTGTGGTGTGTGTGGTGTGTGTGGTGTGGTGTGTGTGGTGTGTGTAGTGTGTGTGGTGTGTGTGGTGTGTGTGTGTGAGTGTGTGTGTGGTGTGTGTGGTGTGTGTGTGAGTGTGTGTGTGGTGTGTGTGTGGTGTGTGTGTGGTGTGTGTGGTGTGTGTGGTGTGTGTGGTGTGTGTGGTGTGTGGTGTGTGTGTGGTGTGTGGTGTGTGTGGTGTGTGTGTGAGTGTGTGTGGTGTGTGTGTGGTGTGTGTGTGGTGTGTGTGGTGTGTGTGGTGTGTGTGGTGTGTGTGGTGTGTGTGTGGTGTGTGTGGTGTGTGTGTGGTGTGTGAGTGTGTGTGTGTGGTGTGTGGTGTGTGTGTGAGTGTCTGTGGTGTGTGGTGTGTGTGTGGTGTGTGTGTGTGGTGTGTGTGGTGTGTGTGTGGTGTGTGTGTGAGTGTGTGTGTGGTGTGTGTGGTGTGTGTGTGGTGTGTGTGGTGTGTGTGAGTGTGTGTGGTGTGTGTGGTGTGTGTGAGTGTGTGTGGTGTGTGTGGTGTGTGTGGTGTGTGTGGTGTGTGTGGTGTGTGTGTGAGTGTGTGTGGTGTGTGTGTGGTGTGTGTGTGGTGTGTGTGGTGTGTGTGGTGTGTGTGTGGTGTGTGTGGTGTGTGTGGTGTATGTGAGTGTGTGTGTGGTGTGTGTGGTGTGTGTGTGGTGTGTGTGGTGTGTGTGGTGAGTGTGTGGTGTATGTGGTGTGTGTGGTGTGTGTGGTGTATGTGTGTGGTGTGTGTGTGGTGCGTGTGGTGTGTGTGGTGTGTGTGGTGTGTGTGTGAGTGTGTGTGTGGTGTGTGTGTGTGGTGTGTGTGTGGTGTGTGGTGTGTGTGTGGTATGTGTGTGTGGTGTGTGTGGTGTGTGTGGTGTGTGTGTGAGTGTGTGTGGTGTGTGTGTGGTGTGTGTGGTGTGTGTGTGAGTGTGTGTGTGGTGTGTGTGTGGTGTGTGTGGTGTGTGTGTGGTGTGTGTGTGGTGTGTGTGGTGTGTGTGTGGTGTGTGTGGTGTATGTGAGTGTGTGTGTGGTGTGTGTGGTGTGTGTGTGTGGTGTGTGTGGTGTGTGTGTGGTGAGTGTGTGGTGTATGTGGTGTGTGTGGTGTGTGTGGTGTGTGTGGTGTATGTGTGTGGTGTGTGTGTGGTGCGTGTGGTGTGTGTGGTGTGTGTGTGGTGTGTGTGGTGTGTGTGGTGTGTGAGGTGTGCGTGGTGTGTGTGTGGTGTGTGTGGTGTGTGTGTGGTGTGTGTGGTGGGTGTGTGTGTGGTGTGTGTGTGGTGTGTGTGGTTGGGTGTGTGTGTGGTGTGTGTGTTTGTGGTGTGTGTGGTGTGTGTGTGGTGTGTGTGGTGTGTGTGTGGTGTGTGTGGTGTGTGTGTGAGTGTGTGTGTGGTGTGTGTGTGGTGTGTGTGTGGTGTGGTGTGTGTGTGGTGTGTGTGGTGTGTGTGGTGTGTGTGTAGTGTGTGTGGTGTGTGTGGTGTGTGTGGTGTGTGTGTGAGTGTGTGTGTGGTGTGTGTGTGAGTGTGTGTGGTGTGTGTGGTGTGTGGTGTGTTTGTGGTATGTGTGTGAGTGTGTGTGTGGTGTGTGTGAGTGTGTGTGTGGTGTGTGTGGTGTGTGGAGTGTGTGTGTGGTGTGTGTGGTGTGTGTGGTGTGTGTGTGTTTGTGTGTGGTGTGTGTGTGGTGTGTGTGAGGTGTGTGTGTGTGTGTGTATTAATCGACAGGCTTTAGTAGCCAAAAAACTGCCTGAAATCTTACAGAAAACTCTTAATGAAGTAGTTGAAATTATCAACTACATCAAAACTCGACCTTTGCACTCCCGTTTGTTTTCTGATGGATCCTGAGTATGGACGATGCAAACTGCAGGTGTGGAACAGTATTATGACAGTGTATTTGAGTCTGCATAATACTGCTATATTCCTGGTTATTAAGTGTTTACATCGTGTTTAAGTTGCATTTACATTAAACTATTGAAGCTACTTGTCCAGTTAGTGACATGGTTGTGTTTAGTTTCAACCTAACTTTAAGTTAAAATCATTCATAAAATGACTTCGTCAGCAGAGTCACTGGGAGCCAAGAATCAAAAGCTATCTCATGATTCACCATTTGCTTCAGCAAATAAATTTGCTTCCCTTGAAAATATAGAAGATATGAACAGTGAGGTGAGTGAAAATAGTGCTTTTCAGTTTGAAACGACTGAGGGCTACAGATCAGCTATTAGCTACTTAGAATCAGCTAAGGCAGAATATCATACTTTTCAATTAAAAAGTGAGAAAAACTTTCGAGTTGTGATAAGAGTACTGCATCAATACTTTGATACAAAGTACATGATGAACCACGAGAACTAGGTTATCTACCAGCACAAATGTTGTTGCATATCACCGTATTTCTAAATCACCTCTTTCCCTCTTTTTTCTAGACTTAAAGCCAAACCTATATAATGAAATTACGATCTTGACCGTCTATATGGTGCCGTATTAGAAGTGGAGCCTCCTAAACCCAAACGATTTGTGATCCAGTGTAGGAATTGCCAGCAATAGGGTCACAGCAGCAATTATTGCACCAGATCACCTCGCTGTGTTAAATGTGATGGCATCCATGCAACAGCAAATTGCACAAAGCCCTTAAACTTGCCACCTGTGTGCGTTGACTGCAAAGGTAACCACACTGCTAATTACAGAGGCTGCCCTGTGCACAAAACCATACAAAATTCCATCAGATCAAAGAAAGACAATGTAAATCATACAGAAAACTGCGCAAGTTCCACAGAACCCCTTCGAATATATTCTTACTACACACTAAACAAATCTTTTTCTCAGGTAGTTGCGGATAAGCAAGAAATAGAGTACTATAACAACGCAGCAGTTGGCCCTAAAAGCTCATCTAATACTGACATGTTAAATAAGCTCGTTGATAAGATAGGCTATCTTTTGTCTATTCTTTAAACATAAGTAGAAACCTTATAACAAGTACTTCCACTAATTTTCAACAAAAAATTAATCAATTTAAAGAAGATCCTTTAAAATATGCACTTGGAATTCCAGAGGGATGAATAACAAATATTCTGAATTTAAAATATTTCTCAACAGTAATAAAATAGATATACTTCTTATAACAGAATATAATTATATATTTTTCGTCATGCCAGGTTACAAAATGTATCGAGCAGGTCACCCTGCTAATACCAGAATGGGTGGATCTGCAATTTTCATGAAAAGTAACATTGAGCACAAGGAATTGTTACCGATTAGAGAAAAGGAATTCCATCTCTCCAGAATTAGCATAAGCTTGAACAATAAAATTTATCAAATAGCATTGTTTTATTCAGCTCCTGAAAATAAGTTAACTGCTGCGAACTGGTGGGATCTAATACACGTTATGGGCGCAAATTATTTAATTGGTTAGAGAATTCAACTGTAAATATCCACAACGGGGCTCCAACTTAGGCAATCCTAGGGGGAGATTTCTTCTTGATGTGGTGTTACATTTTTCTTTGGAGTTTATACATCCACTATAACCTACTTACTACTGAGATGCTGATCATTCACTTGGTGTACTAGATTTTTACCTTGGAAAAAGCATTATTCATCATACCCATGGTACAGCATGACTTAAGCTCTGATCATCTCCCAGTAACCCTTAGTTTGAGTGTGACCACTGCGTACGTTTCTCCTTCCTTAAGTAGGCAACCTTTTTATTGGAAACGCTACACACAAACATTAAACAGTGTGACAGATCTGAAGATATCTTTAAAATATTTCAAGGAGTGTGATATAGCCGTAGTTACTGTTACCCGCAACATCCACTATCTGCCAGTCTTGCTTCACAACAATGCAATGTACATTCATTCAGGTATTCTCTCATTTCTACAACAATCGCACAAGTAATAGAAAGAAAAGAAAGAATGTCGTAGGCTGTGGTTACGGACGCAGTACCAACCGCATAAAGCAGTAGGTATGTAATAGAGCGGCCCGCCATCTTCGCGAAGCACTGCAAGAAGAAAGAGATGCAGGTAATCAAGCTGCACTGTCTAATGTCAATTGTAAGAATGGTTCTCTTTGGAGGAAATTAAAAACTTTAACAATAGAGAACGACGGTACTCCACCTTTAAATATCGATGGTAATTGGTGTGCAACATTTCAGGAAAAGTCTGACGTATTCTCAGAAGTACTAGTATCAGTTTCAGCCAAATCCTGTGCATGATTTTACATTTAACAAGAACATTGAAAAAGCGCTGCAGACGCCATTACAGTTATCACCTTCTGAAACTTACTTTACTCCGGGTCAGATGCTTAATTCAAGTGATAGACATCCAAAAGGAAAGGCTCCCGGATATGACCAAATATGTAGTTTTAACATTATTGAAATCACTCCCAAGGAAAACATTAGTATTCTTAACCTAGATATATAATGCAATACGGCGAACACCTACTTCCCTCAGAAATGGAAACATGCAGTAATAGTTATGATACACAAGCCGGATAAAATCAAGAAAGATCCACGTAGCTACCAACCTATCAGTCTTCTTCCATTATTCTCTAAGTTATTCGAGCGTCTTTTACTTCCTAAATTAATGGTTCATCTGAAGTCTGCTATTCCTGACACTCAGTTTGGTTATAGACAGCCATAACTGCCATAATTGTATCGAGTCGTCAACGTCATTTTGAGCACCTATGAAGAGAATATGGTATATGATGGCTTATTCTTGGATGCCCAAAAGGCCTTCAATAAGGTTTGGCATGAAGACCTGTTTTATAAACTTAAAGCCAAAAGTCGTAACACTTTCTACATGATCATACAATCCTACGAGAAATTACGAAACAGAATTTCTTCAGTTAAATGTGGATATTTTCAGTCTCAGTCCTGTGAAATCAAGTCTGGAGTTCCTCGAGGAAGTGGATGGGGTCCTATATTGTACCTCATCTATGTCTCTGACTTTCCGGCATCAAATGAAGTCACAGTTGCTCAATTTGCCGAAGATCTGGCAATTCTCAGCGGAGGAGATGGTAATACAGCCTGAGTTAAGCTACAGATGCACTCAGATAAATTGGATAATGGTGTAAATAATGGATGATAATAATGAATGCAAAAAAAATAAAAATCTGTGAAATTTACATAGGTACTAAATCAATGTGCCAAACGATTCTATGAGACTGTGGCGAGGACGTCCCACAAACTTGGGGTAACGTTAGATAACAGATTAATATGGAAACCACACATAACTGATGTAGTAAGTAGAACTAGAAAAAGAACTCGCCAGTCACGGTATTTAATGCGAGAAAAATCACCTATCAAACTACAGTACAGAAAAATGATATACCTCTCTTTGGTTCGACCTATATAGACATATGGGTGTGGCATTTGAGGTTCTGCATCTGATTCACAGATAAAAAGAGTACAGACTCTTCAAAACCGTTTCCTTAGACTCATTAGTCAGTTATGGCCTGAGATATCGGTGTGATTAACAGCATGCCGCATAAGGAGAGGTTTAAGAATAAACCTAAGCTAAACCAACAACTGACTAAAGGCAACGTTTAGGAACGATCGAGTTCTAGTGATACATTTTCCAAAGACTTTTGTTTACCATGAGTGGATTGCGACATTCCGTTGTATAAATTGAATAATACGCAGCTCTCTGTATTTTTAGAAAAATACACGAATAAAAGTGCGCGGAACGAATCTACATTGTGCAAAAACTATATTCCACATTGTTTTCCAAGAAGTAATCGGTAATACTCAAAATACTCTGAAGCTTGAAAGCGTATTTATTTCTATCGATGAAACTACAGATGCATCGGGACAGTGCGCATGTAGTGCTGTAGTTGGTGCCAAGAAAACACGTAGCAGATCATTTCCTCTTAATACACAAATATTCAACTGAGCAAATCATTTCCATTCTTGGCAAATTTTTCAACGACTCGTTAGCTTTCTTGTGGCCAGAATGGACACTGTATGACAATGTATTGCTATTTGTCAGTGATGCTGTTATGTTGTTAAAGGGGGAGCTGTACTAAAAGTCTCTTATGCTAAATTAGTAGCCTTGCTCATGGTTTACATCGTGTCGCTGAAACTGCAGCCAGTGAAGTCACCGATTAGAATTCCAAAATTCCATGAATGCCTTTCAAATTTATCTTTGCCTTCTCAGCCATTTTAACTCGGTGGGACACGTGGTTAGAGGCTGTGTCATACTACGCAGAACATTTCAGTGAAGTGAAAACTGTCTTGAATTCCCTAAATGCAAAAGATGCAGCACAATAATGTTTTGCTCAAAACGGCATCCAAGAAAAGATACAGTACATCCATAATCATTTCGAAACGAAATTTCAATAACATTGTCGTCAGAAACACACGGAGTTGCAAACATTGCGTTTTCTAAACTCAACCAGGTGCCTCAGAAACATTCCGCTTACAAAACACTGTGTCATATTTCTAAAAGGCTTTCTGGCGAAGCAATACATATTAAAAAGGAATTCACCGAATAACTGCGGTGCTTTTCTCATGCACCTGTGACACCATGCGAGGTCGAAAGAACATTTTCATCATACAAATCATTTTTCACTAATAGACGCAGGAATATTACACAGGAATATCTCAGGATGACGTTCCTTGTGTAGCGTAACAGTCTTTTATAAGGTAAGAGTTCTGTGAAACTTTATCGTTATACTTGCGTGTATTCATCTTTACTTAATTTGATGCTTATTTTCACCATCTTCCTGCTTATTTGCTTGCTTATTTTATTATGTTATTGTGCTTAGAACTCCAGGATTTGCTGATGATACATGAAATGAAATAATTTGGAAGGCAAGTTTGGGAAGAAAAATGTTCCAGGCCTAAACTTAGGGTATCTCCCCAGCATTTTCCAGGTGTGAGATTTGAGGCCAAAGCCTGGAAAAAGAGCTCAGTAAGAGATGGATGAACCTGTTGGGATTTGAACTACAGATCTTCCGTTTACGAGTCCATGCTTTAACGACCTCGACCAAACAGTTCATTGTTATGCATACAATCCGACGGTTTATCGAGTAGCAGTAGGGGGTGCTAATTTGGCCATTCTGGTCATGTTCTTTTCACCCTGCCACATGGCCTCATAGATCTACTGCATGTTGACATGGTTCTCATTTCCTTTCTAGGGCAAACATAGAATGCCTTCACAGAAAAACATATGGTTAACTTTATTTTGTAAACAACTAAATGTAAAAATTTACACTGTGCCAAAAACAGAATTTTCGGAGGACAAACGACTCTAGCATAAAAGAGGTAAACTGTTGTCACTAATGAATGAAACAAAGTTACTGTGTACAAATATAACTTATGTGAACATAGAATAACGGTGTTTATTAAATATTGTCGGTTACGTATGTCTAGCTTTGGGAGGGGAGGCATTGAATCGGTTAACAATTTGTAATGCTATTTCAGTTGCTCTGATCCCGTCTACTTCAGATTCCAAGTACATGCTGCTTCTTAAATGTGTATCCTAATTTTCTTTGCCAAAGTTTTGCTGCTTCAGTACATCCCTTCTTACTTCCATCATCTTGCAATCGTTTCTTGCTAATCCCTGTGATGCGAAGCTCCAGCACGAACAGTTGCAATATGTTATTAATGACATTCACTTCAAAGACTCTACATGTACTTTGTAGGAAGAGCTCTTTCCCTGCTTTAAAACATATGAAGTCACTTTTCCACTCCGCTGACTTGTGATGAAAGTTGTGTTTAAGCTTCTACTTCAGCTTATCGCCTCAGTGAAAACGTGGGAATGGGGCTGTGGGATGAGTTATCTGCATGCACTCAGTCTCACCAATTGCTGGTGCTTCAGCTCCCCCTCGTATCACAACCAACCTATAAAAAACAATAGTCGCAATATGTGCTTTCCATAATGCTGAGTTCTGAGAGTACTTCAGATGATGTGTCTAAAATGTCGTTTTGTTCTTGGATTTAGAATGCTGTGAGAACGGGTAAATACCATCATCCCGGTATGAGAATGTCCAGTGAGTACACAGCACATATATGTCGATATCCTTTAAGTAGCATAGCAATGACCGACTAAATATCTAGCCTTATCTATTTCATTTTCTTAAACCTCATAAATTTCAAATAACTAATAATAAATCTGTAAAATAAGGACATATAGAAGTCTCCATAAAACATTAAGCAACGGAATATTTGGAGATGCGTGAATACATTTAAATTAATAGCTTATTTTCATAAAGATGTTCAGAATGAGAGCAAGGTCCTCAAAAAATAGGGGAAAAAAGCAGAATGCAAGCACGATAATGAGATTTTTAAGAAAATTAAGTACAGTTTGAAGATAGATTTCGAAATGAACTCTCCACGGTAAACCTAAAAGTAATTTGAATAAACATGAAAAAGGATAGGTATATATGCAGAGGCTTAGATAGAACACAAATGGAATGGACCTTAGGAAGCAGAGATCCTGGAAGACGACAGAAAGCAATAATCAAAGCTGTAAAGGTGAAACAAATATGAGCCTATATCATTAACTGAAGGTGTATATAAACAGACAGTTTTAAAGAAAACCTTCTAATTCTGAGGGAGTCAAAAGCTGCATGAAGGGGTCAGAGTAAGAATGGCCCATTCGGTTATTCATATGCTTACGGATAGTGTGACTATTCTTGCTTATACAGAAATAATGTAAAACCTTCAGTCCATCACATTACAAAAGCTTTGATAAGAATTGCCTAAAGTGAGATTGGCATCCAGTTTGTGCGCGCGCGCGCGCGCGCGTGTGTGTGTGTGTCTGTGTGTGTGTCTGTGAGTGTGTGTGTAGTAACGAAGGGGGACACCATGACCCACCTTGACCCCGACTTGGATCTTTCTGCGGTCTACCACCCCTTCCTTCAGCAGCAAGGGTTGAGGCGAAGTGAGACCGTAGGCTTGTCAGACAGCGGAGCCAGCGAAGCCCAGATACGCATAGAAGTTTCTAACATTCACAGATACTGATACCGGGCGCACAAGCGAAGTGTGTCCTCTACCCAGGGAGAGGGCGACGAGGCGACCCTTACAGCTCGGGCAGCAACTTCCAAGAAGGGCCAGGGAAGAGGTTACATAGAGGAAGCAACTATACCATCTGTCTGCATTCGCCGGAGCGTACCGCGTTACCAACCAAATCTAAAGAAGAAATGAGGAATGAAGGAAAAGGGATCCATGGAGAAGAGATTTATGCACCCCAGCATTCGCCTAAGTGGCATGGAGAAACCAGGAAAAACCCCTGTCAGAGTGTGTGGGCACGGGGAGTGAACTCTCAAACGTGGGCCACAGACGTTACCACCTGTGCCATCCCTGTCGGTTCGGCATCTAGTTCTTGCAGTGCTCAAATGTGCTAGAAGTTGCGTACTGGTATTTCACCTAATTTGGCCTGCAAACAGCTAATGAGAGCTAGTATAATAATGGGGGGCTTTGCTGGGAGAGAACAAATGCGTTACATTTTTGCTCTTTGGCAGGGATAATTAACTTGTTTCTTAGTGACACATAAGCAATACTTTCGACAGTGTCTCCATTATGTTTCAAATTTTAAAGTTGAATCCTGATAGCTTTGAGACGAGTAATATAGGCATCTCCTTCTGCCTACGTTCTTCATGCGACCACTGTTTCGTGGCACGTATTGGATTTCATGAAATCGCTCTATGATAGCCTAACTCAAGCACCAATGGATGATAATGACATTTTCAATTTACTTAAACGTCATTTAGCGCGGTCTAAACTGGAAACACTGTGAGGCTACCATTGGGTATGCTACAGAACAGCATGTTCGTTTTGCTCGAACGAATCACAAGTGGGCTGCAGTATTACATGTTTTGATGACAGGGTCCACTATCTAATCTACTCTCCCTTCGGAGCTAATTCATTACTGTCACATGCTTGAAGGAAAAGTACATAAAGAAGTTCCCATATGTTCAACAAATCGGAAGACAATATCTGACTATAGCTAAATTCATTACTGTCACATGCTTGAAGGAAAAGTACATAAAGAAATTCCCATATGTTCAACAAATCGGAAGACAATATCTGACTATAGTTTCCCAATGTTTCGACTGCAGACATCCTCGAATGTTCAATAAAGTTTCCGAGTGCCAGGCTTGTATATTTGTAGAGAGGCGTTATTTCAAACACATTTTATAATTAAAGGTAAGTATAACGTATACTGTTTAGGATCACTAGCATGAACAATGAGAGAAACAGCAGACCGGTGCAAAATCAGTGGCAGAGGCCGGCTGCCAGTTGCCTCACTGGAGGTAAGTCCGGTATAATAATCATCGGACCTGGGCTGCAGAATCTTATTATTGTATGTAGCTTTCATTTGAAGTAAGAAGAGTTTGAATCCAGTTGCATCTCCAAAATAAAATTCTTTGTTTTGAAGTATTGTCTCCTAAGAGTGTGAAAACCCCTCGGCTTTGGCTGGAAACGCAGACAGCATCAGAGCAAATCGAACATTCCTTCCTCACAAGTTGCAAGAAAATTGCTAAAGCATGAGGTTCGTGTATCCTATTGTACGGAATATCCAGCTTTGTAAACCGTCATACAATTGTTATTGGCTTTTGCTCCTGACGTGGTAGCAGTTGTAACGTACCTATATATAGAGTCCGCTGCCAAACAACTTGCCAGGGGTCCTTGCCAAACAACGGCATTCGCCGTGCAGCATGATATTTTGCAGGGCGCAGACTTATAAACACAGTTTTATGAAGTGCTTATATTAAAATGACACCACAAAAATTGATTTAATCGAAATTAGGCACGATTTCATAGTAGAAAAGTTATCACGTCCACATGCTTGAGTTGTAAGTCTAGCATATGTACTAAATATTTATTTAAACGAAATAAATAATAATTAAATATAATAACATAATATATAATAAAAATATAATAAAATAATTGATAAGACATGTACAAAGTCCAACAAATTAAACTGAGATAATTATATAGCGCATTACCATGATTACAATGTAAGTGCAGCTTACAACGGTTTCTATTAATAAAGCATATAACCCTATTAATTGCTAATGCATATAGGAGTTGCACCTTTTACAATAGTTTGGCAACGTTTATATAATTTATATACCTTTTTTCTCCATATAATCTGTCTTGAAGTGTTGTCAATGATAAAAATCATCTATTAAGCTTTTTTCTGATATTCTTTACTTAATAAATGTTTAAAAACGTCAATTCGTGTGGTAGAGGACACCTAACAACGGCATGATGCTGTTGTGTACCAATGATTCACATAGACTTAACAGTTCTTATATTAGAAACACTAACAGTGTTGGTAAAAGTAAATTTAATTCTACATTTTGGCGCCCATGTTTTTCTCACCTATTTCTGCCTTCCTCCAAATCAATAGGGGAAACGTTACTGTGACATCAAACAAGTAAATTAAATTCATTGACGAACTTCTATAGAGCGAACAAACTGAACAGAATTGCATTTTTGCAAAACTAATACGATATGGCGAATCTTTCCTTACATATACAGAAAGGAAAGAATGGAAATGTACATATACCAGATAAAACAGGATTCTTTGCTGCCCCAAAGCTAATTTTTATTTCCTCATACATCTTTGTCACAGAGATCCTTGCATGAAGCTATGTGCTTTTCTTATCCCCCCCCCCCCCCCCCACGTTTCTCTTCTGAATGCCTTTTTTACTATTATTGTTATCATCACAATTTTCTTTCTGCTTCCATTCCCAGTTTTGTATGACAATTTATTTTCAGACAAGGCCAATGAGAAAAACTTTCTCCCTCATGGCATTTCAAAAATGTTACATCCTAAAGACTGTTGTTTGTAATATTTCTTGTGCAACTCGCATGTATCAGAAATTGACCGTCAATATTACATTTCGGTAAATACAATGTATTTGGTCAGGAACACTAACTTGGAAGGTAAATATTGCTAAAGAAGTCTTAGTACTGAACAAATTGCAGTTAAAATGTACATGTATAAATAAGCGGTTTAACACAAAATCTCTTTTTGTGCTTTATACCTTTTTATTAAAAGAATTGCACAATCTATAGAATTACTGATAGCACATACGTTTGAATGATATTCTGATATTTCATTAACCATGGAGTTAAAAAGAACCAAAGCCATGTGTATCCTATTATAGATGTTCAAGTTAGCAAAACACAAGACAAGGACAAGTAGCATTGGAGCTGAACATGTGAAGTTATTTAAATATAGTATGACTTTCTTCAACTTAAGATTTTTTGAAACATTGTGGACGGTGCAGAACCAAAATATATGACCTTAATAGGGCTACCTTTACGCAGTACCTACAGGGGAATATGACCACAAGGGATGTCACTCTCGGCTGATATCCTTTGATGTCATAATAAACAATAACACTGAGAAAGTTCTAAGTTTCTAATATGCTGTATTAGTTTTTTATAGCAAATTAGCAAAAATGTAGTTTGCTCTCGTCTTATCTTTATGCTCTTTCTTATATAAAGGTATAAAGCCGAAACTTCATGCAAATGTGTAGCGTTCTTTTCTGGTGCATATTTGAATACACGGAGACAGACAGCTCACGCACCTCGGCCTACACAGATCATCCCCTAAGAAGCAGGGATGACGTGAGGGAACCGCAGGGTGTAACAGGTTCGCAGCCAGATGTGCCACAGAGACGCGCAGAAGTTCCTAACAAGTACTGAGATCTGTTCATCCCTGCGCCAGGCCCCGCCGAGCAGCTGCCACACAGGCATCCCTTCCCCGACGGGACGTCTAAGTGATATGGGGAAACCATGGAAAAACCCAAGTGAGAGTGCGCGGTCGCTGGGAATCGAACCCAGGACCTCCTTAACGCAAGTCGCATACTTTGCCGTGGCCGCACCTTGTTCGTTCGATTTCGCATTTAAAATGGCGTAATTAAATAAGTACAACCGAGTTTAAATTTTCATAGCGCTGGGCCATCAGTGAAGCTCCTTTGAGTGCCCTTCATTTCTTAGTCAATAAAGTACCTTATGGCGGTTTTATTTAAAAAAAAAAAAAAAAAAAAAAAAAAAACATTTTTTTAGCTTCAACGTTCATTTGTCTTCCTGAATTCACTGCAATTTCTGTAATTTTGCTTCAAGATTTGAACCCACTGGTCATCCGCTATGTAGGTATATTTCATATGTGACATTTTCGAGCGGAAGAAACGTTCGAGAACTTATGAGGTTGTCCGATCTCTTTTAGACGCTTCGAGTCTATGGGGGAAAAAACAAAAAAGAAATCTGATGTGTTACACTCACATGACTTTCTCTACTCTTGTAGTAACCATTCTTAGAAACTCTTATTTCTATATCTTGTTCGTGCTGGCCCGTTTATCGACGGGCCGTTAAACCCTACACATTCACTCACTCACCTTCGTGTTAGTTGAAATAAACATTTATACAAATTATGTAATTGCTTATTTTCTTGTAGGCGCAAGGGAAATATTAAAATACAGTAGGCTTTGTGCCGTAGTCAAATCTTTTAAAGCTTTGATATTTCGTTCTCTTTGCACACTTAACATATAAAAAAATGAACAACGATCTTCCATTTCACGGAAGTTTTAAGTTTGCCGAAACTCACACACACAACAAGCAATATCTCCGAAATGGTTCACCCTACAAGAACATTTATTGAGACATAAACTGTATATTTTAGCAAGATCTACATTTTTTGTATAGTATGATTTGGTCTATCTTTAACGGTTTACCAGTTATGCAAAAGTCGTCCAGAGTAAATACGGCTACAGAGCTATCGCCAGAGAATTCAAGATATACATTTCATTTGTCATAAAAATATCTCAAACATATGGCATTTTAATCATAATCGTTAGAGCCATTTTCAAGAAAATCAAAATTTTCGAAAAATGTTCCATGTAAAGGGTAGCTTTGGGTGGGGGCTATTTTCTTCAAAATCTTCGTGTCACATCCTTGAAAGACATTAAACTTAAATACCAACTTTGGTTTTTTACCTACTTTTCGTTTTTGAGTTATGCTGTCCACACATACACACACACACACACACACACACACACACACACACACACACACACACGCACGCACGCACGCACACACAAACACACACACACACACATACAGAAACACACATACACTGACCTTTTTCTAAAAATGCTTTTTTTTTGATTCAGGGGTCCTCAAAACATATATTTCCTGTGAAATCTCGACACCGAATTTTTGGGTGGAATACAATACTTCCCCTACTTACCAATAGAGAAAGTAAAAAAATCTGACGGAGCCGCGTACCCAATCTGCCCGAAATTACCTTTGATGTGAAGTGACGGACATTATGGGACAATGTTAGATTATGTAATGCATTGCAGGAACAAGCTGTATCGGCGCGCTACCTCAAACAGTACTTACCGTATTTTCTGTTACAAAACCTACATCCTATTAGCCGGGCCGTTAGGACTTGTATAGTTGCACACGTCTCTGTCATGTGAAATTTTGAGCTTTAAATAATTTTAGCCTATATATTTTAGCATTACCTCAAAGTTAGTGGAGGAGTACTGATTGACTTAATCCTCTTACCCTCCACATGTGGAGAAGTTTGCACCCCCAAGAGTTACAAGTCAGCTCTTGGATTCAGATGCCTGTCGGGGAGAGACAGACACTGAATCAGAGAGAATACTGAGGTTTGTGTGTGATCAGTAAGAGAATGAGGAAGGCGATGATATGAAATAATGATGAAATGGATGAAAGGAAAGGCTACAATGGAGCAGTTGGTGGAATGAATGGCGAGGGAAACAGTAGTACTTGGAGAAAATCCGCACAGACGCCGCTTTTTCCACCGCAAATTCCACATGTGATTCCCTAGGATCGAAAGTTGGTCAGAGGCGAGCGGTCTAACCACTCGGCTATGGCGCTACCAATTGTATAACTTAGAAGAATAATTAACGAAACCTTTATGAGATTATTCCTGTCTTTTTATGAAGAAAATACAGGACATGCATAACATAGTAAATAATTGGAAGCCAAGAGGCTCGTGTGTTATATAAAAACAAATTAATTGCATCACTAATCGATTGCAAAATCCTACAATTCGGATTTTATTTGCATCTTTACGAAGATGAATATAACCTAAAACACTTCGCATCTATTCAGCTTTGGAGCAAATGAGTCTAGTTGCAAATTCTGCAGAAAAAGTGTTATGTGTTGCACTCACATAACTTTCTCTACTCTTGTACTCATACAAACGCTCATTCCTTTATCTTCATCTTAGTTGAGATAAACATGTGTAGAAATTATCTTATTGGTAAAATTTTCTTATAGATACAAGAACACAGTAGGCTTTGAAGGAGTCGAATCTTTTAAAACTTTGGAATTCCGTTCTCTTTGCACGGCTAAACAGATAAAAAGAGTTAATAATGACCTTCGATTTGAGAAACGTTTAAGTGCCGTAAAACTCACACAAATAAGAAGGAATATCTCCGAAATGGTTCACTCCACAAAAATGCACATAACTTGTGTGTTTTAATGAAATCTACATTTTCGTATACTAAGATGTTGTGTATCTCTTATGGTTTACTAGTTATGCAAAAATCAGCGACAGTAAGCAGGACTACATAGACTATAGCCAGAAAATTCAAAATATACATAATTTTGCCACATAAATATCTTAAACATATAGCAGTTTAATCAAAATCGCTAGAGCCTTTTTTGAGAAAATTAAAATTTTCCATGTAAAGGGTAGTTTAGGGTGGAGGAATTTTCTTCAAAAACTTCGTGTTGCATTCATAAAAAATATTAAATTTAAATACCAAGTTTTCATTTTTGAGTTATGTTATTCACAGACACACACATACACACACACACACACACACACACATACAAACCTTTCCTAAAACTACTTTTTTTAATTCAGGGGCCTCAAAATATATTTATATTGAAATATCGACATTTTAGGCCGAATACAATAGTTCCCCTACTTGCTATACGTAGGTACATAGCAGAGAAAGTAAAAAAAAAAAAAACTTATGTGCTGCACTGACATTGGTTCTGCTCTTCTAGCTATTCCTATAAACTCGTATTTCTCCATCTTCTTCATGTTAGTCGAGATGAACATTTGCAGAAATGATCATACTGCTGATTTTCTTATAGATGCAAGGGAAATATGAGAATACAGTAGGCTTTGAGCGATAGTCAAATCTTTTAGAGCTTTGAAATTCCGTTCCCTTTGCACGGCCAAATAGATAAAACATCGAACAACAACCTCTTATTTGAGTTTAAGTACTAACTGTAAAACCAGCACAAATAACAACCAATATCTCCGACGCAATTTGTGTGTTTTAACAAGATCTACATGTTCTGTATAGTAAGATTTGGTTTATCTCTTACAGTTCAGTTATGCCAAAGTCATCGAGAGTAAACAGGACTACATGAAAATACACATTTCATTTGTCGTAAAAATATCTTAAACATATGGCATTTTAATAAAAGTGGTAGAGCCATTTTTGAGAAAATCAAAATTTTCCAAGCAATGGGTGGTTTAGGATGGAGGAATTTTCTTCAAAATTCGTGTTGCTTCCATGAAAGATTACTGGATTCAAATACAAACTCTCCGTTTTTTAGTTATTCTGTTCACAGAAAGACAGTCAGACACACGCGTGCGCGCGCGCGCACACACTGACCTTTTTCTAATTTTTGTTTAGGAGGCCTCAAAACTATATTTCCGGTGAAATATCGATATCGAACTTTTGGGTCGAATACAATACTTTCCCTACAAATAAATGTTTTCGGACTGTCAGCCAGGTGAATTCTGGAAAGGTTTCTAAGCTTTCAAAATCTAAAGTCGCTCTCATCTTCTACATTCCCTAAATTCACCTGATTTACAGTCCGAGAAGATTTATTTACATACCGCCGCCAGGAAGGCTTCAAGTATTGGTCCAATACCTCCCCTACTTACTCTATGTATTAGAGAAAGTAATAGAATGTTAACATTCAACAAAACTCTGAGTTTCTTTACCGCTAAAATGACTTGTAGTGTAATCTGTAGCTTCATAAGAAGCACAATGTTGGTCGAGGTAACAAAATGTACCTAAGTAGATATTTGTGAAAAGAGATGTTGTGGAGGATTACTTGTACAGGTGGGTATATAAAAAGAGAAGAGTGAGGACTATTACTGCCACCAGGAGCTCAGAGATGGCTTGTTACGCTTTATGCATAGACTTGCGGCGGCCAAAGGACTTCGCAAACGGTGGTTTCATGGTTTCATAACGTCTGTGTTGGAAAAAGATTACAGCTTGTTTAGTTACACCTCAACTGCGAGTAATCCAGGCATTCCAGCCTGAAATTATCTTTTTGCTTACGGGCAGGCACTTTGAATTAACAATGGTTTCTAAAACTCAACTTCAGACTTGTGTTTGAATTTATTTCGTGGCATAAGCATTCATGAAGCACAATGCATTTATTTAAATAATCTGTAAGGGATAATTCAAATTCCTAAGATTTATTATTGCGTCTATGACATGCTGCTTCTAGCAATAGCCTTACAAACTACGAGCAAGCATTATTTAAAATATATTTATACTTATCTTCTAGTCACACTTCTACTTATATTACAGAATGATAGGTACAGGTCGAACAATTTTCGTAAAGGTTAACTGACTTTTAAATTTAACAAGGGTGTAAACATAATATACCTATCCTTCAGTGCGCAATTTGGAATTAGGCAAAGAGATCCCTTTCAGCAACGTTATTTAACTTAGTTATTGATTTCTTATTAAAACAAATAGACATGAGAGGGAATATACCTAACAGGCTGAAGCAATGTATTGCATACGCAAATAATATAATGATCATTACAAGAACGAAGAGAGTCTTAGGGGAAACATTTGCACAACTGAAAAAGCAATCTGAATTATTTTCTCTTATAATAAATATTCTAACATAAAAGACATGAAAATCAATAACATGCATATTGAATAAGGTCGTATATAGTTGTATAAATATTTAGGAAGAACACTAAATGACAATAACCGATAGAAGATGAAATCAAAGAACTAATAATAAAAGACGCCAAATTAAGATTATATTGGGTCATAATAAGGTCATTTGTCACATAGGGTTGTGAAGATTGGGTATTGAAAGAATCAATAAAACAAAAACTGTTAAATCATTGAACGGACCTTTAGACCCACTAAACATGAAGACTGCAACTGGAGAATAAAAACCAATGAGGAATTAAATAAATTAATACATAAACAAAGTATTGTAAATTTCATTAGGGCATGCGATTAAGCTGGCTTGGACATGTTAACAGAATGGAAGACCAAAGGCTAGTGAAAGGAATGTATAAGTGGAAACCCTTGGGAACTAGAGCAGCTGTTAGTCCGAAAATCCCTTGGGAAGATATGAACGATTTGAGAAAATTAAGAATATCAAACTGCACAACGATCGTACAGAACAGAAGTGCCTAAAAAGAATTGTTTAGAAGGCCAAGATATTCAACTTTGAAGTCGTAGTGCCTTGAGAAGAAGAAGATAAAATAATATCATCGATCCATGGATATTTGTGACCTAAAAATGTTCCAAAATACCTATATAATATCTAAAAAGCATTAAAAAGTTACCTAAATGTGACAAAAATGACCACAGAAGATATTTAATACTGTCCTCAAATAGTGGCCTCAAAATTTCTTGACCAATATGTCAAAAGTAGAAACATCCTTAACATTCCAGAATAGTACGTTAATTTATTTTGTTAGACTTTTACTGCAGAATCGACGATATCCTTTAGCACCCACCTTCAACATTTTACCATCTGTAGCAAATAAATGGTGTATATATTTTTAATTAGTTTATTTAAAGTGTAGTATTCATTATGATTTACTTCCCAATTTCCTGAAGGTCAGTTTGGCAGCAACTGATTAGAAGTATTTTTGTTTTTCTTTCAAAATAACTTCAGATTAGAAATAACTAATGGAATTAAAAACTGTGTGATGTAAACTATTGTGTTAACACATTGCGATGGCACTTAGCTTAAACTTAACTTCATTATCTATACTACAAAAAAATTGGGTTTGCTTAGAGCGGACACGGATTCAATTTCAAACCTCTGCAATTGGGTTCAATGAACTAATGTTCAAGTTACTCTGTAGCCCCGGACAGAGTACACGCTGCAGATGTGTGACATTGCAGTTCTCTTATATGGATACC